>PVKA01046786.1:0-14722 GCA_004027165.1 Ctenomys sociabilis
GGTGGTGGTGGTGGTGGTGGTGGTGGTGATGGTGGTGGTGAAGGTGCTCATGTTGGCAGTGGTGATGGTGATAGCTATGGTGGTGGTGATGGGAACAAATTCCTCAATTATTCTTACCTTCCAATCTGGCTGAGTTCTCGAGTTCAGAAAAGATAAAGATATCTAAAAATATTTAATCTCTTTCTCCAATTTCATCCTATAGATGAATAAAATTTGAGTGGCTTACTCTGCCCCATGCTCCATGAACGTAGAAAAAAATTTTTTTTTCTCGAATTTCTCTTTGACTCCTTGCTTCTCATGTCTGGGTCAGTCTCTGTCAGTTACCATCTCTAAGCAATCATCTGCTGCTGGAGAGATATTTTGTGAAAATTATGATGTCCTAGGGGAATATGAGGAAGTTACAAAACTATAGCGCCAAGTTCTTCAGGTCCTACCTCACACCCAAGTTACTCTTCTCTGAATATGAAGGCTTCAAATAGTTAAGACACTTTGTATCTTTGGTCACACATTTCCCTTCTCCTCACAGTTTATGAAGGTTTAATGGAAGTTGTGAGGATGAGCTCCTGCTTCCCAAATAACTAAGTGGATTAGATAGGCCGGTAGCTCAGATTTCCTGAGGGCTGCTTCACAACCGTCCTGCTCCTTTACCCCTAGTCTTTTCTCATCTTCCCCAGGGGTCCTAAATTCTCATCTACAAGACTCACATGGGAAGACAGGAAAAAGAATACCATGAAGATGGTTCATCACTCAGCACAGCCCCTGACAACAGATTTCCCAGCTGCCCCCCTCTGCAGCCCATAAACTGCTCTGTAAAATTTAAAAAGCGTGAATTTACAGAGCTCAAGAGAAGCCAGGGGGTGAAGACCCATCTCCAACCAATAGGCTAGGCATACTGATGAGGCAGGAATATGAGGTCTTGCCAATTTTTTTACCAATAAAATATCTTTCCTGCTTTTTCAGTTCCTTGGCCTGCCCTTTCCCACGCAACCCTAACAGGAGACACAATGAGGGGGAAAAGGTCAGTGAAAAACAACAACAAAAAGCAAACTACCCAGCATGCCCTGAGTTTGTCAGGGCACAATTGGGTCACAGTGTCTTCTCTTTGGGGACTCTTATTCCTATCATCCTCAGCATCCTCTGATTTTTTCATTTCAAGGAAACCTGGGTTGATCAATAGCAAGAATTATTGCTGAAATTATGCTAGTTGCAAAAGAAGCAATGATTCAGTGAAAATGAGTGTGGCCCTGAGTGAATTCTGGAGGAAGCTAAAAACACATAGGGTGGTTTTGACAGACATGTCTGGGAAATTCTGGCTTGGTGATTCTGACAGAACTTCTCTGAGCCCCAGTTTCCCCATTAGTAAAGGGAGAAGATTAGGGCAGCATGGATCTTGAAATTTCTGGGTCTGACATTTTCCATTTTAAGCAAATGTGAGAGCTAGGGAGGGACTATCAGGGCAAAGATTATGGGAAAAAAGGAAAAGAATCTATCTAGCTCTTAAGGCCTTGGCCCAACATTCTGAATGGCCAATATTATCTGTACCCTGCCCCATGTCTGTAACTGTGGCAAATGCTGAAGTGATCAATGTTCACATGAAGAGAGAGAGAGAGAGAGAGAGAGAGAGAGAGAGAGAGAGAGAGAGAGAGAGAGAGAATATAGAGAAGATAAACTTTGAATTAGGTAACCAAAATAAGTTTATGCAGATATGAAGTAATGAAGCTGACAGAATTATGATAGTATTCCTTATTTGCTTTAGAATAAAAGTGCCTTCTCCATAATGAAAGTATACAGACAAAGCCTATTCCCAAACTTCTCAGGGAGGCAAAGACTTTGAGCTACCATCAATCACTGTGCCATGCTGCATGTAGAAAACATAATCCATTTTGGGGGGCTATAACAGAATATCTAGAATTACATATTTTATAAAAGTAGAAATTTATTCCTCACACTTTTGGAGGCTGGAAAGTTCTTTTTTAAAATAATTTTATTGAGAAACAAATAGTAATGAGGGTTTCAAAACTGATTAGTAGGACACTTTCAAATATTAATATATTACATATTGTTGTCTTACAGGTTACTCATTATACAAGATACAGACATGATATCCTGTCCACAGACACTACTAGAACAAACCTTTCTGTTCACTGAATTGAGAGAGTGCAGCTGTAAAATCAAGGAGCCAATGGCTTTGGTTGTCTGGTTAAAGTTGCTCTATATATCAAAGATGATGCCTTGTTGCTACATCTTTGCCTTGACTGGAAAAAGGCAGAAAGGGAAGTGAAATGCTCTGCGAAGCTTTGCTTATGAGGGCCTTTATCCTGTTCACAAGTGAGAAGTCTTTCTGTGGCCTAACTACTTATAATCCTATCTCCTAGTACCAGCACACAGACCATTAAATTTTAATGCCTGAATTTGGAGAGGACACATTCAAACCATAGCAGGAGCTGAGGGACAGAAGGAGGACAGACAAAATCATTGTGTGGGTAATGAATTCCTTCAGATTGACCTGGCAACAATGTGGATTAGACATTGCACCCCCTTGATCATAAGAGAAAGCTCAGGCTGGAATAAAGAGCTGAATGATCAAGGTTCATCTAGTCTAAGATGGAGATGTAGAATCGATATGGTTATTAAATAGATTTTTCAGGGATATGGAAGGTTATGACATCCCTCAAGTATGTATGAACTCCAAATTACTAAGTCAAAAAAACAAAACAAAACAAAACAACAACAACAACAACAAAAAAACACCTGAGCTGGAAGGTAGGCCAGTTTCTTAGTTGGATTGCATAATCTCTGATGTTGAGAAAGGAGTGGTAGTTTAGGGTCACATGACTAGAGTCACATGACTTGTTAGTTAGTGGAAAACTCATGGCCAATTTGATTCATTCATTCATGAATGGATATTGAGTGCACTATATTCTAAGCTTGACGTTTTTATGCTTTATTATTTGCTTAATGCTTTTCCCACTGGATCATGACAACCTGTTCATACTGAATGCCCAGAATCAGCAAAGCTTTATACTGCCTTCCTTGCCAAACCTTTATTCCTTTTGTTAAGGTTTCTTGTTTCTTGATGGAGAAAAAGGCAAAGATGATAGATGTGTTCAATCTGGCTGCAGAGTAGTGATGATGGATTTTGGATGAGGGCTCTACAAGTATTTTTTTCAATAGTTTCAAACTGCTTGAACTGCTTTCTTGAGGCCCATTTTGTCAACAAAGAGGCCTCAGGAGCCACTGGTCAGCTGTGTGTGTGTGTGTGTGTGTGTGTGTGTGTGTTTGTGTGTATGTGTGTATGTGTGTAAACCTGAGCCTTAGAGAAACAGTTCAGAAAAATCAACCTTTGCACTAATGCCTGGTAAGTAATGACTGTTTTATGAATATTTGTTTCCTCTTGTGCAATGTTCTATGTTGTAATTATATACTGCATTTTTACTTACTTAAGTTTTCTCTTGGTTCTGTATGACTTCTCTATACAAAACAGCCTTTTGAGGTTCCAATATATACATCTGGAGTATGTGTATAGGTCTGTCAAGGGAGATGTCCTGGCCTTGTTAATTAATTAGATGAGGCTGGATGAGGTCAGCTGGGTTTTTGAGAGTTCACCTCCAAGCCCTCCAACTGGCAGGGAGCAGTCACATCCTCCTGAACTGCCAGCCAAGTGCATGCTCTTCTGAAAGTCACTGAGCTGAAGATAAACATGGAGCCCATAATAGCCTTTTCACTTGATCTCCTTTATTACATGTTCCACACTTTAAATTCCTTCGCTCCACTCCTGTATTCTTCTGGATCTTTTAGGACAAACATTGAAGTAGGAAAAAAAGAGAAGCCAACTTCCCTCTTCTCTCCACCCTTCTCATCCTTTCTGAGTGACTCATTTGAACTGGAACAATTAATCTTAATCAGGAAGGCATGACGGTAGAAGACATCCACAGTGAAGCATGTTGTTGCCAAAAACTGGTGAGGCAACCAGCCCTTTCCTCTGGGCTGCAGTGGGGGCCATGTGGGGCAGTTTGGTTGTTTTAAAAATAGCATTCTGCAGTATGACAGCTGCTTGTATCTGCGGGATGGGCATCAAGGCAGGGGTTGTGTAACGCCTGTGCTAACCACTGAGCATAAGCAGGCATTTTTTATACTGTTGGCTGGAAGGTGATACAGGCCACCAGACCCCCAGGGTTTTGTCCAACTCCTCTGAGGGAGATTAAGGACAAATAATCCCTCATGTTTGCACTGGTGATTTTCTCTGTAAAACTCAGAGCGTCCGTGTATGTATCCTTAGCCATTATCCTCAATTTCTGACAGGTTCAATTACTCACCTCCTCTCCTCTTCCCATCCCCTGCTTTGCTTTTTGTTTGCCTGGGTCACACGTTCCAGTAAACCATAGCTATACCTGGTGCCTTAGAAAGGCTCTGGTCAACAGAGCATGCTTATTGCAGACAGGTTGGTGAGTCCTGGAATGACCAGGAGAGCCACCTCATCACCTATATGAATGTGCTCTCATCTTCTCATTTTCAATTAACTGATCGAGTCTGTATTACAGGAGGTTTAGTGTTACTCTCCCGAGGTCCCAAAGCTCCAGGGATATAGTCCAAAGTGCACAGCCCTGCTTCCAAACACAGGGCAGAGAGGGAACCAGAGTATCTGATCTGCTCAACTATGAGTCAGTATTGGCTCAGTTCCTTCCCAGGAACCTTTGTTACAAACTGTCCTGTTGTAGACTGATGGGTGCCACTGCTGCGCTCATGCACTTGTCAGTAGGGACAAAAGCACAGGTTTCAAGGCTACCCATGGACATCAAAGTCACAGTCACAGTAAACCATGATGCATTCAAAACTTTGTTAGAGGTGATGGGAGAAGAGACTTCCAGTTCATTCAGGGTGAATTTTTCTTTGGGGCTGTGCTAGGATCATTCCAGTCCCAGCTCTTGCTCTTTTAATCAGATCTCTCTCCCAACCCACTCTTCAGATCCTCTGTGAATCTGCCTTTCTCTTATGCATACACTGTACAGAGTAGGGGGGTCTAACTTGCTTTACACCCCAGGGAAGTCACTACAGTTATTTTCTCTGTGGGCTCCAGTGCAGGGCTTCTTTGTTTGCCCCATAAGTAACCTGATCTAATTATTCTCTGTATCCTGCATCATCATGTCCATTATTGTACTGGGACAAAAAGAAGTGATCCCTTAAGGAAGTTTCACTCCAGTTCATCCAGTGGCTTTTATACATAGTGTACATGACAAGGTCACAGTCCTGAGAACAGAAGTCACAGAGTCAGGACAAAGCCCCTCCTCCCCTCAGCCTCGTATGTCGGTCAGGATCAGCAGCATCCACCAGCACCGCGTTTTCCACAGTCTCTTCCTGCTCATTTATCCCACAGACCTCTCTGGAGCACAGCCACAGTGCCAGGTGCTCATCTGGGATGCTGCAGTGCAGAGATGGGAAGCAGACCCCGGTCACGAGAAGCAAGATGCACACATAAAAAGTGTAAAAAAGTGATAGGTTTTGGAGCCCTAGAAAGCTGAGCCAAAAGCAACAACTATCATGGCAGTATTCCTTATTGGCAGAAGAAAACCCAGGGAAGGAGAAACGAGAAGACAAAGGTATGAAGAAGAAAAAGGACAATATCAAGGTAGTATTTAGGAAGGCAGCTAATCGCTCTGGCTTGTAGGATGGGCTCAGTAGAAGGTCCCAGGAAAGCGCATAGTGGACAGAGGATGGAGAATGGACACAAAGCGGTCCACAGCCTCCTGTCTCCTCCCATAAAGCTTCTAGGCAGGGCATGTTAACTTTCTCAAGTCCGCGCGCATGTGTGTGTGTGTGTGTGTGTGTGTGTGTGTGCGCGCTCGCTGAACACCAGGCATATCATGTTGGATCTCATGTCTCATTACTAGCAAGGACAGCCAAAACAAGAAGCAGAAGGGTCAGAGTATGAGCAGAAAGCAACCTTCTGCCAAACTGTGCTCCAGTGCACTCAGCCAGAGGAACACACAGCTCATGGCCTCAATAGCAACTGGGGCAGAATAAGGGCCAGTGGCTTCTGAAGCACCTGTGGAACCAGGGGGACCTGGAGGGACATATAAGCGGAACTTCATGCAGTAAACAGATAGGGTCCAGATAAAGCCATCTTCATGAATTCAGAGACGAGAGCTTGCTCTAAGGGGTGGAGTTGAGGGACAGGAAGTGAAAGGCAAACTTTTGGAGACAGCAGATTTTAAGTGGGCCTTTTTAATTTTTATATTTTATGTTTGCAAATCACAGCGTTTACATCCTTTGTGTGGAGTTGTTCCATGTGTATAACACATTTCATTCCTTTTTATTTCCTTTTGCTGCCCTCCACTTCCCCTCCCTCCATCTCTTGATGCCCCTTCATTTGTAAACGATCTAGCTTCCTCATTCCTGCTATCCATCTTTTATTTTGCTTTTTATTTATAATTTGGGTTTCTCATAGAAGAGAAAACAAGCAGTATTTAAACTATGTGTCTGATATATTTCATTTAATTATATGGTCTCAAGGTGCATCCATTTCCCTACAAATGACTTGTTTATCTTTCTTTATGGCAGAGTAATAACCCATTGTATGTAAATTGCACATTGTCTTTATCCATTCATCTGTCTATGGAAATCTAGGCTGGTGACAAGATCTAACTATATGAACTGTGTTGTTGTATGCAGGGGTGTGCATTTCTGTAACATGATGTCTTTCTTTATTTTGGGAAATTGCTTGAATATTCAGAATGTAGAGGTAGAACTGCAGGGAAGAGTTGAGGGGAAAAAGGACCTCTCAGGAGAAGGAGACATTCATTGTGGGGGCACAGAGGATAGTACGAGGGCAAATGAGCATAGTGTAGTGCTCAGTTTGGTCAGGAGTTTAGGAAAATAAAGTTATATTGAGGGACAGGATGACAATGTAGGTGGGGCCAGCTGCAAGAGCCCAGGTGATGTGCTTTGATTCTAATCAGACAATGAAAGCCCATGTGTGGTGTTTTTTTTTGTGGGACTGGGGATTAAACTTAGGACCCTGTACTTGCCAGGCATGTACTTTTTCAACTGAGCTATCTCCTTGGACCCCATAGATGGTGTTGAGATAAAAGTTTTAATTCAGAAATCTCAGTCCCTTTGCTTCATGAATTCTGTTCTGCAGTCAGACATATGCACACATGGCATTTTGAACAACACTACTATGAACTGGATTTTTAGAATTCCAGTGATCTATGGAATATATTTAAAAACTCTCTATGTCATCTGTTCCATTTTTCAGATAAACAAATTGAGACATGGCAAGCTTAGTGACCATAAGTTAAGATTCTGGATTTTACTTGTCCTTTTATTTGTGTCCCCAGAGGGACAGATCTGGCTCAGGCATAGGCTTTAGCAGGTGGTCAGGACTCTGGCCTCTCCAGCTCCTCATTCCTCCTCCTCTTGTTCTGACTTCAGTCTCAGACAAGTGACCCTTTGGAGATGGCGAGATACATCAAGTTCCTGGTTGGCAGCCTAAAAGTTTAGCGGGTCCAAGATGAGCAGACAGTGAAGGACCACGTATCCCCTGAAAGGAGGAAGAGGGCAGGAAGAGACTCAAGTGGATGGCTTGGAAGTGGACACACAACAGCTGCTTCCTCACAGAATCTCAGCACACTGGGTCATTGCAAGTGGAGCTTTTTCCTAACTCAATGGTCTCTGAGGGCTGATGACAGATAGAAGACCCCCAACAGGAAAGCAGCATTGTCATTTCTACTAGGACTTTTTAAAGTCTTCTGGGTCAAGAGAGCTCAGATGAAGTCTGGAATTCCCAGGAAGAAGTCTCATTTGATCCTTTTCAAAAAACAAAATCATAGCTTTGTCTCAAGTGCACTGGTAGACTTTCTTCCTGCCTCAGCCTTTCTGCTGCTGAGAGCTGCAGAGCTATTTCTCCTCTGCATGTTCTGAGAAGGTACCTGGTAGAGGAATGCAGTCTTCATGCCTCATATTCTGAAAGGGAACTTAGGCTTAGGCCTCAAGTGTATCAAAGGAGTAGATTTTAAAAACACAATGAAACAAGCCATCTCAGCATTTGGGGTTTTTGCTTTCTCTCTCTCTCTCTCTCTCTCTCTCTCTCTCTCTCTCTCTCTCTCTCTCTCCCTCCCTCCCTCACTTCTTCCCTCTCTGTCTCTCTCTCTGTCCCTCTCTCTCTCTCTGCCCTCTATTCTGAATTAACATTAAGTCAAAACCAGATCTTAGAATGGAATTGGCTGCCACATAATTTAGACATGTTTGCATAACTTTCCAAAAATAATTCAACAAAAATGGGTTTCTCTTGGAATTTGTCACTGCCTGGCAAATGAGAGCCCAAACACAACTTTGTGCTAAAAAGGCCTAAGAGTAGCAATTGGAAATGACAGTGGCAGGGAGAGAGGAAGCCCAGGCAGCCAGTCAACTTGCATTATCCATGATGGTGTGGAGCAAAAATAGAAAGCACGAGGCAGGAGAGGGGCAGACTCGGCCAATGTCTCAGACTCTTCTTTTTCCTCTGGGACTTAGCAACAGCTGATAGGGTAAGAGGAGGAGGTCTTGGGTCTCAGAAATTCTCTCCTGCTGTGAATTCCCCACTGTTCAGCAGAAACAGTTTTCTGATGACTTGGAATGGGAGTTGATCATCAGGTTCAGGAAATAACAAACTAGCACAGACTATAGAAGGAATAAATCAGTACCCGAAGACAGGAAGAGAGAGGTGAGCTTGAATCTGTAGTAGGAACAAAGGCAGGCTCTTTCTTCTTCATTATCTAGAATAAGCCTAGGAACTTGTGTGGATATAACTTCTTGCACCTTTAAAAGTGGGGAAATCATAGCAAGGATCACCCAGGGGATTAGCATGAGTGTGATCCTTCACAACTGTAGAACATTTTTAGTGAACACAGGGCAGACAGGAGACCTCGGGCCCTTTCAGAGACATTGCCTCCTCTGGGAACCTCTATTGTCAGACTGGAAATAACAGTTGTCAGAGGCAGAATGACATACTTGGAATCCTCTGGACCTCTGGAGTCTTCCCTCTTCTGGATCTCAACGGCACTGGGAATGAAAGGAAGCCACTGCCTCCACTAGTGTGCACGCCCCAAAGCCCATTCTCTTCCTCCCTCTGTCCATCTCCCCGGTCAGTCCCTGTAGGCCTATAGCCATCTGTTCCTCCCATAGGTGGGTAGCCGCTACATCTTTGTCCTGTCTAGTCACTGGCATATACTCAGTCACTGAACATCTGGCAGCCCCTCCACAGTGCTTGCTCTTGCTGCAACTGGATTGTTCTACCTCCTCTTTCCTGTCAGTATCTTAGTCAGTTCAGGCTCCTATAACAAAATACCAATCTACTGGTTTATCAAGTAAAATGCATATTCCTAACAGTTATAGAAGCTAGAAGACAAGAACAAGATGTTGGAAAATTCAGCATCTGGTCAAGAGTCTCTTTTGTTGCTGCAAAGAGAATAAGATCTCCTGCTTATAGTTTCCTGTTATGGCAGAACTGGGGATTGAACTCAGGCCCTTGAGCTTGCCAGAAAAGTGCTTATTCTACTAAGCCATCTCCCCAGCTAGTTTCCTGTTATGAAGACAGCAAGGCGGGTCATTTCCCACCTTGCTATAAGGCCACTGATGCTACCATAGGGCAGCACTCTCATAACTGCACATAAAATAATTACTTCTCAAAGGCTGTGCTTCCTTGCACCGCCACAGTAGACTTAGGGCTCTGACATGGGAATGTTGTTGAGACACAAATATTCAGTAACGGGCCAAAGTGCCTGCTTAGGCAGAGTGCAGAGGCCAGGCTCAATATTGGGCCTGCCGTGCCGGTCCTGCCCACGGCATGCACAAAGATGGTGATTGAGAGTGGGCGTGATGATGTGCCCTGTGATCCCAGCGCTTGGGAGGCTGAACACAGGAGAATCACTACGAGTCCCATCTATGTAGTGAGACCCTGTAGACCCTGTCCTAAATACAGGAAAAAAAAAAAAAAAGAATTTTCAGTAAATAGTACACAGTGAACGATTCCATTGTCGCTCTTGGCGCTTGAACCAGGCACCTAGAAGTCAATCCTGACTTCTTTTTCTCCCCTTTGCCATCTATTTTAAATCTATCATGATTATCAATTTAAAATATTTGAAAAATTTCTTAATATGTCTGCTTTTCCATATCTTCACTACTTCTATCCCTGTTCATATCATTGCTTTGTTTTCCTGGGCCAAGGTTACAGCCATCAGATTGGTTTCCTTCCGTAGCTCCTATTTTGTTTATTTCCTATTTTTTTCTCCCTGTGACAGCCAGAAGGATATTTAAAAAAAAAAAAAAAAAAAAAAAAAAAACAAGAACAAATCCAAACATATTCGTCTGTTTTACATATTTCACTGACTTCAACCTTGACCTCAGGATATTTAGCTTGTAAGCCTCCCCTCCTCAACCTGCTCGCCCCTGCTGTCCCTCGCCCTTAGATTTTTATTCAGCATGTGTCCTGTGGTCTCTCTCTCAGAAAGCTGCATCTGCCTACAGATTGCTTATTCTCAGCCTGTGGGAAGTAGGGAGGAAGATCTTTTTCAAATGGGCAGAGGACTAAGAGGTGGGTGGAGTGAGAGAAGGGAGGGAAAGGGATGAAAAGGGATTCAGACGTGTTGGGTGCACATACCGACGCCACATGAGGAATGTAAACATGTGCCACAGGCATGTACTAATAAAAATATTTACTTTAAGAAAAAAAATCCCCGTAATAAAAGAAGAGAAATCCTTTCTGTACCTTTACTGGGCTCTTCCTCACCTTTCGATCTCTTACCCCATCCTCTAAATCTTTCCTTCCCATTTGCGACCTGCTTGGATTTACATTTTTTACTCTAGGTAGGACCAGTAAATTCTTGTTTTTGCGTCAGTGTGCTTTTCAGCCATGGCGCAGACTCACAAGGCATCAAGGAAACAAAGCAAAAGGCTTCATGCCAAAGGCTTCACTCGCCTCGGGGGAGCCCACCACTTACAGATAACCCTGCATGTCTTAAATATTAAGTTGCTAACCACCAATTACAATCCAATAAATTCAGTTAGTATTGTGGCATAAGTTCAAGTTACTGCACATTACCTGAGATATGACATTTTGTTTCTAACCAATGCTTATAGCGTCAGTTGACTTAGAGTTAGCTCTGGTAACTAGAGAAAGTTTCATTGTGTAGTAATCTTTGCCTGGGACAAAGATCCTAAAAAATAAAACCTGGTGCTTTCATATAGCTAACCTCCTGGATAGAATCCGTTTGTATTCTACTTAACTCCTGGCTTCTGCCTCATCTCCAACTCTATCCCTGGATTACTAATACCATGAATGCCCATTAGACCTTAATCTCTATAATAGTAGAGACACCATGTGACTTATACAATTCTATGTTTTCAGTTCCTGTGACAAACTGTGTGCTTAATAAATGCTAGTTGGTGAAATACTTTTGCTGCTGCTCAGAACACTTGGATGAAAGGAGAAAGCTTCCACTTCTTTGTCAGTTGGATGTATTTGCCGACTTTTTTATGGAAGATGGAGTATTCTGTCAGGGCAGCCACCAACTCATTGGAATAAGACAAATGATAGAAATAAGCTAGTTATTTTATCAACAGAAAGATAGGAGAAGAGAAGTGGGGAGAGGTGAGGGAAGGAGCCCCCAAAACTGGGAGAACTTATTAAGAGGAACTAGGAGCAGGTCCACAACACTGGATCAGTTTCTTCCCTGACATCAGTTTTAGCCAGCAATTAGGCTGATGGACTATGTTCTAAATCCAAATATTGCGTGTCTCTGGGGGAGCTAGCGGTCATGATGAATAGCCCCCATTGTGGGGTGACTTTATGGCACTTCCCTGTTGGAACATAAATCTTGCATCCATTCTACCTATCTCACCCCCAATCCCAGCCCTCGAACTACCTTTAGCTCCACAAACTACTAGGAAAAGACATTTAATAAATCATCTCGCGGCAGGAGAAACACCTCATCTATAATCACCTTCAGCCACTCCCTCTGCCAAAAGCAAGGAGAAGACTAGGATCCTTTGGAGAAGTTCAGCATCTGGGCAACATGTGCCGGGAAAGGGTACATTCCTGCATCCACCCCCAGCCCCACCCTCCCTGGCGAAATCACGCCTTGCATGGGCCAGAGCAGCACTGGAGAAGCCACATATCAGGGGGATCCTGCAGTGCTCCCAGGAGTCCCCAAAATAGACCACAGTGCTTGGGGATTGATGTAAGGAAAATGGGCCACAGAACACCACAGCACACTGTAAAACTCTAGATGTGTGTCTAGAACCAGCTTGTCCAAGCCAGAGTACCAGCTGAACCACTCTTTGGTTACATGCTCATAGAGAAAAACTATAAGCTCAGTTGGAGCTTAGAACTCCAATGGAAACAATAACTGCACTCAAGCCAGTAACTGGGGGATATTTAATAAACCAGTGCTTGAAAAAGACTCACTACAAGACACAACATCTAAATAGTCTTTAATACAAGCAAATGTTAATATTGTTATTAATTCTTTATAAATATGACTAACTACCATGGTCAGTTGAAAATGTATATGGAGACATTTAAAGAAATATGAAAAAATATATGGCTTCACGAAAATTTCCTGATTGTAGTGGGATATCTGAAGTTATGCTCACAGTATGTAAGTCATTTATCTATGCTGTTTTTGGGGACTTAGTGGCTGTCATGGTTTAAATCAGAAAGGTCCCTCATAGGCCTGATATGCTCACAGGTAGAGATTTTGGAAAGTGACTGGGCTGGGACAGCTGACTTGCTCTGAGCTGCTGTGGTATGGTCAGTAGCAATGAGTCTTGGGATGTGGCCTGGAAGGGTGCCTTCCTAGCTCCTCCCTTCTCTCTCTATGCTTTCTGGCCACTATTGCACGGACAACTGTCCTCCACCACAAGCAACTCCACCACACCATTTCTGTGCTTAAGCCTGCTGTATATGCAGGGAAGGTGCTCAGATCACAAGCCAAAATTAACTCTCTTCCTTTAGCTGGTGTCAGATATTTTGTCCCAAAGACAAAAAAGTGACAAAGAAAATCTCAAAATCTTAGAGTCAAATCTCTCTTCCAAAAGTATCTGTCTGTCAATGCATGTATGCATGTATGTATGTATGTATGTATGTGTGTGTCTATTTATCATCTATTAATTTTGTATTTATTTAGATGACACGTCTAAAATTTAATGCAACTATGTTTTTGAACTACATTTTTAAAAAGTCTGTAGCTCATAGTATCTCTTCCTTTATCTGCCAGAGTTCACAATTTTGACACACAGAGTTCACAGTGAACTTTCAAGTCATGTGACAAGCATTGTTTTCCATATCCATTTCATAGTGAAAGAAGGGTATGAGTTCTCCATTCTTAAAGTAAAGAACTGAGAGCCTGAGCAAATAAACTGAAGATGGGGTTAGGAACATAGCTCTGCAGTCTAAGCACCTGCCTGATAAGCTCAAGGACTGGTTTGATCTCCAGAACTGTGCTGGTGCAGGAACCCCTGGTGTGAGGGGCCAGCCATTGAAACTGAGCTGGTGGTGCACACCTGTAATCCCAGTGCTGGGGGATGCTGAGGATCACTACAAGTCCAAGCTGTGCAGTGAGACCATGTACCAAATACATAAATAAATAAAGATAAAAAAAAGATTGAAGTTGCAAATATCACGATTGTGTGTTCTTCCAGGAACTGAGTGGGCAGGGTGAACCAGCCACCTGAAACATTCATGCAACATTGGCACTCTGGCCAGAAAAGGCAAGAGGAAGGCAAGGACATTGATACTGCATCCACTGGCAAGTCTGAAACACCTAGCATAATTCTGGTGGGTAGATCCAAAAATGTGTGCTAAATATTGTTGAATAAATAAACAAATGGATATTAAACATAGCAACAAGTCCATTAAGATGTTCTTTTAACAAAAGCTGCTTTCATTAGTAGATTTCCTCCATTAGCATGAGATACTAGTCACTTATTCCTCTTTAAGGTAACACCTGTGCTTATTAATATTTATGGAAGTGGCTATCATCAATAAATCAACTGACAAATGCTAGAGCTACTGTGGAGAGAAAGAATCCTTCTCCACTGTTGGTAGGAGTGTAGGCTGGTACAATCACTGTGGAAATCAGTGTGGAGACTCCTCAAAAGACTAGAGTTAGAGGTCCTGTTCAACTCAACTATTCCCCTTCTGGGATATTTTCCCAGAAGAATTGAAAACACCATAGTGATAGATGTGTACCCATATAAATCTTGCTTCTTAAAGAAGTACTTACTTTTCTCACATAACAAGGAATACAGAAGTAGGCATATTAGAGCTAGAGTAATAACTTAAGTTTCTGAGTACCAGCTGAACCTGGGGTCTTTCTCCTTTAGCACCCATCTTTGTCTTCTCAGTCATTGGCTAGCTGTGGTGCCCTCAGACTCCACATCTGTGCTCTAGGCTTGAAAAAGGCCCAGAGTCAGGAGCTTTTACTTGAGAATTTAACTGTGTGCTCAGGCGTTTACTTGGTCTGTTTTGGCCAAGTTTGCCATACGGCTGATCCAAGCTGAAGAGTTAAGTACTTGGCCTCGAGGAATGCATGTGAAAAGTCAGTTCCAAATAATTTTTAAGTGAGGTCAGTTGCTGAAACTTCTATACCTTTCCTCTATCATAATTACAGTCACTGGAAATAGTAAAGTATCTAGGTATTAGTTAAAAGTGGATTCTGGCAAATATGTGGGAGGTGTTCTTTTT
>PVKA01046787.1:0-14721 GCA_004027165.1 Ctenomys sociabilis
CTATAGTGTGCCTGGGGAGAGTCACATGAAGAGAAAACTTTCTCTCAGGCTCTCACAGAGAGCAATCTGGTCAAGCATTGGCCGTGACTCATCCACATGGATGACACAAAGGAACTACAGAATAATGTACAGGACTACAAGATAAACCCTGAGAAGACTTCAATGACCACATAGGAAATATAAAGTTCATGTGTTGGTACATAAGTTTTGATCTACCTGGGTCTTAACAATCCAGCAGAAAAGTATAAAAGTATAAAAATGAAGTATACATCGTGAGCCCATAATATTAAACTGAGGTGTAAATGGATATGGTCGACAATTTCTTTGAATAACTCCCTATGGTTGCAGAATGCTGGACTGTGTTGGATTGTCGTGTTGAGTTCAAGCACCTAGGTTAGTTGAATGTCAATAGAGTGCCCACTTTTGACAGGTGTAGACAAAGAAAGGGTTGCAGAAAGAAAAAATCATGATGTGTGTGTATAGACAGTACAGTTGGGATAGATAACGCTGTGCTTCTACATAATTCTATGAGAGGCAAGATCTGCACTAATGGTTGTTGGACAGGATATTATGTTGGCTTTTAGTGCTATGGTCATCCACTAGGTAAATAATTATTGAATTTTTGATATAATTCAGCTATAAATAAAAGATATGTAAGCAACTACACTCTTAATTCACTGATAAGAGGTATCTGCTAAAATAATATCTGTAAATATAATATCATGTATGCACCTTGTACAATACCAAAACATTATGAAAACAGTTTGCAATGTATTAATTCATCGACTCTGTATGGTTAAGTTGTCTTGAAACTGTCTGATTGACATTTGTATTTTAATAAAATAAAAATAAATGGCAAAAAAATAAGAATGATAAGTTTGAAGCATTTATACTGAAGTGTATGCCACTTGAACTTATAAGTGAAATAAACCAGACACACATGTGTAAATATCGTATAGTCTCCCTATTATAACAAGCGAAAAGCTGAAATACAAAAGGAAACATACAACAACTAAAATCATTTGAGTCAGATAAGGCAAAGTGAATGGCATATGCTGCAGGATACTAATCAGCTTTTCTTCTGGATGGTTAGCAACCTAAGTTCACAAGTCAGAGTTGGAGAGATAGAAGAGCTACAAGGCCATCCAACATTTTGGCCCTAGCCTTTCAAGGTCAGCAAAGACTCAGGACATAGGAGAACCTGTACTGCAACATCATGCATCTCAGGTGAGCTCCAAATTTTCTGAACGAGGAGATTATGGAGCCACAGAGGAAAGAGATTGAAGTTCTATAGTGTGCCTGGGGAGAGTCACATGAAGAAAAAACTTTCTCTCAAGCTCTCACAGAGAGCAAACTGGTCAAGTATTGGCCGTGACTCATCCACATGAATGACACAGACAAAGGAACTACAGAATAATTTACCGGACTACAAGATATACCCTGAGAGGACTTCACTGATCACATAGGAAATATAAAGTTAATGTGTTGGTATATAAGTCTTGATCTATCTAAGTCTTAACCATCCAGCAGAAAAGTATAAAAATGAAGTATACATCATGGGGCCATAATATTAAGCTGAGCTGTAAATGGCTATGGTCTACAACTTCTTTGAATAACTCACTATTGTAGAATGCTGAACTGTGTTGGATTGTGGTGTTGAGTTCAATCACCTAAGTTAGTTGAATGACAATGGAGTGCCCACCTTTGACAGACGTAGACAAAGGAAGGGGTGTAGAAAGAAAAAATCATGATGGGTGTGTATAGACAGTACAGTTGGGATAGATAACGCTGTGCTTCTACATAATTCTAGGAGAGGCAAGATCTGTACTAATGGTGGTTGGACAGGACATTATGTCGGTTTCTAGTACTACGGACATCCACCAGGAAAATAATTATTGAATTTTTGATATAATTCAAGTATAAAAAATAAGATAAGTGGGCAGCTACACTCTTAATTCACTGCTAAGAGATATCTGCTAAAATAATATCTGTAAATATAATATCATGTATGCACCTTGTACAATACCAAAGCATTATGAAAGCAGTTTGCAATGCATTAATTTATCAAATCTGTATTGTTAAGGTGTCTTGAAACTGTCTGATTGACTTTTGTAGTTCAATAAAATAAAAAAAAAGAAACTAAGAAAAAAGAAAAAATAAGTAAATAAAAAAATAAAGAAACTTCCCCATGGTCTTGGGAACCTAAGAAAATTAAGAGTGTTGGTTGGATCTGGAAGAGAACAAATTGGAATCCTTGCCAAATGAAATTGCTTATCTTCAGGATTTACAGAAATTAGTCTTGACCAACAACCAATTGACCACACTTCCCAGAGGCATTGGTCATCTCACCAACCTTACACACCTGGGCCTCGGAGAAAATCTGCTGACTCATCTTCCGGAGGAAATTGGTACACTGGAGAACCTAGAAGAACTATATTTGAATGACAACCCCCACCTGCACAGCCTTCCCTTTGAGCTAGCTCTCTGCAGCAAGCTTTCAGTCTGAGTATTGAGAACTGTCTACTCAGTCACCTCCCCCCTCAGATTGTTGCTGGGGACCCTACTTTCATCATTCAGTTCTTAAAGATGCAGGGTCCGTATTGTGCCATGGTCTCATGCAGATCTGTGTGTCCTACACACTGTTGAGAATCAGACTGCCGTTCATGTTTCACATCTGTATCTGTGTCTATTTATGTAGATATTGATCTATATGGCAGATTTATAAAGACTTCATTATGTGTTTCTGCTAATAGAGGAATCATAGCCATTTAGATTTTTTAAAAAACTCTGTACAAAACACTTACATAAGTTTTCTTTGCTGAATTTGATCAATGTTTTTCTATTGTGTAATCTCATATGCCAGTTTGCTTAAAAATTGCCAACAAATTATGAATTTGTTAAACTTAAGGGACAGATGTAGGATAGATAGACATTTCTCTTAGAAAAAAATAATGGCAAATGATTTTGTTGCAAGTTTTCATAAACATTTCTCCTTTACCAGTTGTCAGATCTTTATATATCATAGGCCCTGAAAGTGAAATATTTCCTTAACTTATTTTGAAATTTGAGATTTAAATTTTATATATTGTTTACAGTCAGAGTAAATCATTGGATTTTTCTTTGTTTTGACTTGATCTTTCAATTATTTATAACTAGAGTTTATATCCTCTCTTAAAGAATTTGCATCCACTGATTTAAATGTTGAAACAACTGGAAAGATTAAAATAAATAGCGAAAAATCTAAAACTCTTTTAATTTTACTTCTCTGATAAATTCTGAAGCAAAATATCTTAGGTGAGTCTTTGATGAAGATAGGGTATTGAAACCTTTCCTGGTATAAACATGTTTTTTTAAGTTTGGGGGAACATAAATTTGTAGCAAAAAGGATTCTGTTTTCATTTTTGGAAGTTGCAAATCCACAAAAACTAACAAATTTGGAAACAAATTATACATAAACACATTCTATATACGTATATACAATGCTATATAGATATGTATTTATTAAATCATGAACTACAATAGGTAACTTTAAGGAATTTTCTCCCTCTCCTTGTATAATGAAATGAATGTCTTTCTTTGAAAACTGCAATATCTGTACGTTTCAAGGTTATTTCACAGTGTACTATGGTTTTATATCTTGCCTTGTACATATTTCAGTTCTGGAATATCTGTGTCTAAGCACCATATCCTCACACTGTGCTGTATTGCTGCTGAACTAAGTGCACTTTTCCCCATTTGTGGGGCACTGGTTTCAAACAATTCAGTTCAGTACCATTACTTTTAAACTCATCTTTCCTTTTTTGGTAGCTGGTGATACAGTTATGGAAAAGAGGCACATTGCATAGAAGCCATTGGAAGTTCCATGGAAGTTATGTAAGATGTGCATGTACTATTTGATATATTTTCTTTCTCTTTACTGCTTTTGAGACTAGCAGAATTGTAAATGTGTGCCCCTATGTAGTACTCTTATTTTGGGTAGTGTTGGTCTAAATAATTTTATACTGATGAGGTGGAGAGATTAAGTTCATTCTAGATATCATACAAAAAACACTCCCATACAGTGAATAACCATTATATACAATTACATATTGCTGCTTTTTCTCCCATTTAGTAGGGCATTATCTTCTAAATGAACCTTTTTTAAAAAATTAAGGCCATAGTATTAACAGAAATTTGGAGTGTTTTGCCTTTTATGAGACTCAAAGTTAGACTAGACAAAGTCAAACCTACATTCACAATTGGCAGTTTTATAAGAAGCATTGAAGAAATGGAAGGCAGGTGAAGATATAAAACCCTAGAATGCTTAAATGTGCTGTAAAACTATTGTAGATGTCACTGGCTTTTACCAATTAATATCCTTTCTTCTTTTCCATCTACTGTGGCTTCTCAGTTAAAATTTGTTTATAAAAGGAATTTGCTTAATACAGCTCTACCTTGAGCTTAAAAAAAATAATTTAGTCCTGCTATGAACTTTATAGCACAAGTGGGCAGTTAATGCAGAGATAGCAAGTTTGTCATTGTGTTTTAATTAAACCTAAGTTGAATGTGAAGAAAGAATTATTAAGCACTTGAGAGATATATCTAATGGCCAGATAAGTAGATGGAAATTACATAAGCCAGGAATGCCCATTCTATTTGGTCTTTTTCAGAGTGCTGTAATTTTCAATGTGTAGGTCTTTCATTTCCTTTGTTAGGTTGATTTCTAGGTATCTTATGTTTTAGGAGATGCTATTGGGAAAGGCATGGTTTCCTTAATTTCTCTTTCAGTGAGTTTGTTGCTTGAGTGCAGACATGCTTTTGAAATTTTACTGTGTATTTTCTATACAGCTACACTATTGATTTTGGTATTAGGTCTAGAAGTCTCTTGGAGCTTTTGGTGTCTTCTATGTAGAGTATCATGTCATCTGTGAATAATGATATTTCACTTCTTCACTTTTCTATCCTTTTCTCTCGTGCCTAATTGTTCTGGCTAGTGGTTCCAGAACTATATTTAACAAGAGTGGTGTTAGTGGACATCTTTGTTTTGTTCCTGATTTTAGACTAAAGCTTTCAGTTTTTGTGCACTTAGTATGTTGTTGTCTGTTGGGTTGTCACAGATTTTTTTTTTTTATCACATTGAGGTAAAGACCATCTATTCTGAATTTTAGTGGGATTTTTGTTACACATGAGTGTTCAATTTTATCAAAAGCTTTTTCTGAATCTTTTCAGATAATCATGTGATTTTTTTTCCCTTTGACTCTATTAATATGATATTACATTTATTTATTTATTTGTTTGTTTGTTTTTAGACTCATAGTGATCCTCCTGTTTCAGCCTCCTGAGATCTGGGATTACAGGCATGTGCTATTCCTGAACTTGGTGGCTGGATTGGGGTGAGGCCAGCATGGTATATAATACCAGGGATTGAACCTAGTTCCTTGTGCTTTCCTAGGCAGGTGCTTAGGCAAGTGACCTATCTCTGCAGGCCCCGGTATTATATTTATTGATTTGTATATGTTAAACTATCCCTGTATTCCTATGATGAATCCCACTTGGTCATGGTATATAATCTTGTTGATGATTTACTGTATTATTTTTGCTGGTATTGAGTATGTTTGCATCTATATTCATGAGGAAGATTGGTCTGTAGTTTTCCTTTTTGGTTGAGTCTTTCTGGTTTTAGTATCAGCATAGTGCTTGCTTCAAAGAGCAAGTTAGGAAGAAGTGCTTCCATTTTAATTTTAGTACAGAGTATGAGGTAAAACTCCATATTGGTTTAAAATCTTCTCTAAATTTCTTACAAAATTTATCCATGAATCCATCAGGACCTGGGTTTTTCTTTGTTTCTAAGATTTACTTTGATTTTCAATTTCTTTAACTGATATTGGATTATTCAAAATTTTATATCTTCTTGATTTGTTTTTGTTAATTCGTTTCCTCTGTTTTCCACTATGGGACTAAAGACTTTCAAAGTAGGCATTGATTTTCTTCTGCACTTCCACAGGATCTGTAGTGAGCTCACCCTTTTTGTTCCTTATTGCATGAATGTGAGTTTTTTCCTTTCTTTTCTTTTTTTTTTTTTTTGATAAGGTTGGCTAGGGTTGTATAAATTTTATTTATTCTTTCAAAGAACCAATTCTTTAATTCATTAATTTTTTGTATTATTTCCTTGGTCTCTATTGCATTAATTTATCCTCTAATCTTTATAATTAGCTCTTTGCTTTGGGCTTTGTGCCGGACTTGCTCTTTTTGCTTCTGGAAGTTTGAGGTATGGCACTAGGTTGTTTACCTGTGCTCATTCTGTTTCCCTGATGTGAACATTCACCACTGTAATTTTCCTCTTGGGGCTGCTTTCTTTGCATCCCTCAGATTCTGGTAAGTTGCATTTTCATTTTCATTTGATTGTAGATATTATTTAATTTCTTTAATTTCATCTGTGACCCATTGGTTGTTCAGGAGTGTTATTTAATTTCCATGTGTATTTGAAGTTCTTTGTGGTTTATTTTGACCTTAAGCTCCATTTTTATTGCACTATGGATAGATTATATGCATGGGATAATCTCAATACCTTTCATTTACTTAAGCATGTTCAATGAGGTAGTCTAACTTCCTGGGTACAGCTGAGAAAAATGTGTATTCTAGTATTATTGGATGAAACATTCTGTAAAATGTCTACTAAGTCTATTTGCTCACAAGTTTGATTCGATTCTAATATTTCTTTGCTGATATTTTTCCTAGTTAATCCATTTTTTTGTGACAATGGGGCATTAAGTTCTCCCATTACAAATGTGTTCATGCTTATTTGATTTTCCACATCTATTAATAATTGTCTTATATAGTTGGGTGCTCCTGTATTTGCTGCATATATATACTTATGACTATTATCTCTTCCTCTTGAATTTTCACCCTTACAAGTATATACTGACCTTCTTTATCACTTTTGATCATTATTGGTTTGAAGTTCATATTGTCTGCAACTAGAATAGCTGTGCTTGTTTTTTCCTGAGTTCCTCTCATGTGGCATATTGTTTTCCGTCTTTTGACTTTTATTCTATGATTTTTTTGAGTTAAATGGTTTTCTTACAACAGCATATTGTTGGATGTTATTTCAAAGTTCAACTTTTAAAAATAAGAGCTGTTCAGCAGTAGCTTTAATGAGTGGGATTCCACAGAATAGCTGTTGACCTCTCCATGTATATTCTTTTAGGACCAAGACTTTCCCAGGTTCAAGTATCCCTCTCACTTTGCAATGAGAACAGAAAAGGGAAAGACATCCCCATTTTTCCTTTTGTGAGCACAGTGGCTGTGGTACCATTCCTCCTACTCCCATAGAATAAGAAATGAAAAGGTCAAGCCGATGAAGATAGTCCCAAGGTTTCCTCTGCTTCCTGCCAGTACTCCAAGTTTCACTTTAAACCCAGTGGCAGCTCTTATGAATTCGAGTGCACCATGGCACCTCACAGTGTTCACAGTGATTCAGTGCTGGTGCAATGGCAAGAAACATAGAAAAGACAAGTTTTGGAGGTTGATTTACTTATGTCAATGGACACTGATCAGGATCATTCTCAGAATAACAGGCTTCTATTTCTATTGGCTTATATGAGATAAGAAAGTAGGAATTATAGAGGCAGAATGGCTTTTCAGTTGGGGATTGGTTTATATGATGTGCATCACAGGGTCCAGCTATTTCTGAGACAGAAGCAACTAGAACTGGAACAGGGACTATTAACTCAGAAACTAACAAATTGAAGTAAATTGGCTTGTGGGGGGCACACATTCTATTACACTGGGTGGCTGAGAAAGGTGTAACTCTCACAATTCCATGGATCCCCTTCATGGTCTTCATCTTGGGATCGTGTCTGAGGACTCAGCATGGAACCAGATAGATGCTCATTTGCAGCTGCTTCCTGGGTGTCATGGACATCTGCCTACACTTGGGATGTTACACTAACTCTTCAGGGTTTTCTATCAATTTTTCAGGGATCTAACACACTATTTTATGTAGTTTTAGTAGTACAATTGGACCAGGTACTATGTTGTCATAAAAATCATTCATGGATTTTTGGATCAAAATTGATTGAGTTGAAAGAGGTCAACTCAGTTGACCTCTCAATTGAAGGTCAACTCAGTTGACCTCTCAACTGAAGGTCAACTTCTTTTAGAGTAGTCAATATTTATCTGAGGATGTCCATTCACATTTCTCAATCTTATCATTCCCCAGGCTTGGGGATCACTGTGATGCAGCTAACTTTTCTGAGCTATCTTATGGTCCATAATATAAACTTCGGCCTTCAATCACTCTAGTTTCAGTTACTTTGATAACTGTCCATCCCCTTTCACTGTCATAACAGCAAGGCTTGTGCATAGGCATAATCATTTGATCTAGAGCTAGAACTTCTTTAATGTTATAGCTTCTTTTTTTCTCTTCCAGAGCCTTGTATCACTGAAATTCGCTGAATAGTTTCTGCTGCTGAATATTCTTTTTGGCCACTAACTTTAAAAGATTTTCAGTAGTTGCTCAGCCTACAGTAAGTTTAAACATTGTAGTTGGGTTTGGTATCACCCAAGGAGTTGTCAGTGAATATGAAGGTCCACATGGCTGTGTATATATGCTATTATGCAGGATTAATACTAAATGAAAGTTTTGGTTGACTAGATATACCTCTTGAAGGAGAACTTGAAGGTAGTGTGATGGCTTTGTACAGTGAGTGCTGATTCTGTGAAGATGATTGATTACTGATGGGTGAATCAGTAGGAATGCTGAAGGAATGCTAGTAATTGCTATCCCAGGTCTTTGAGAAGGTTCTACTGTAATTTCTATCTTCCTTATGGAAAGTTAGATGATTTAAATGGGAGCTAGGCTACTGAGTGACTTCCCAGTTCCTGATAAGAAGTCCTTGCTGATACATATGCAATGGAGTAGTTGAAGGACAACGTGGCATAAATACATGGGAACTTGGGCGGCCTCTCTGGGAAAGCTTTGCTTGATGCTGTGGGGAGCTGAAAGGAGAAGGACACTGAGAAGGAGGTGGTGAATGGTAAGTTGATACTGCTTAGGAGAATACTGACAAGGTTGATAGTCTTGTTGGTGTTGATAAATAGGTAAAAGATATTGGCTATCGTGAGGCACTGGGCCTTGTGGTGAGGTCTGCTGTGGTGAGGTCTGCTCTGAGGATTCTGTCTTTTAGATGAATTATGAGATGTCTGCCTAATATGAATAGAACTCAGAGATCCCTAGAGCTTGGACTTTGTGGAAAATTTTGTAAAGTTCTTGGAGCAGTCTGTCCATAAGGGAGGTTTCACAACACTGTAACAGTAAGTGGATTTCTATTAGATTGAGTTAAGTGCACATAGGGAGGAGGTGGAGTTATAAGTGGTGGTGGTGAAGGTCCTCACATAGCAGATGAATTCATTCTTGTTTTCAGGGTGGATGGCTCCTGAGGTGGTTGTGAATGAGGACTAGCTGCACTTTGGTTGTTTTCATTCATAAACAAGTGGACTGTAGTTGAGAATAGCAGCCACAACATCTGGAACTGAATGTGGCTCCTGAACTAAGTATATCAACTATTTATCTGCTATTTTCTGTTGACCAGTATGTCCATTACTTGAGCTACATACCAGTGTTCAACCACCATTAAGTTGAGCTCCATCTACTGGGTGGTAGATACCCAGACTGTGCAAAAGGTAATTTCTATTCATTCTTTTGTTGTCTGGGCTACAGTATTCCATATACGCACACTTCTTCCTCTACTGGGAGAGGGCTTGGTAACAGGCTTCAAGGAAGTTCTTACTCTGTGACATGCTGGGAGACACCACACCCTCTGGAATTTCAGGAAAGCATTGTTGGAGGGTGATCACGGAGAACCTGACTAGCAAGCAGTGAGCTGCTGTGCAACATGCCAGAGCAAATGGTGGTCACTTTTCTCTGATGAAATGAATGTTAATGGCTTTCTAAAAGTAATGATCTTCCAATACCATGGTCATTTCTTATAAATCATTTCAATTTCCTTGAAATTGTCCAGGTCATCAAAAACAAGGAATGTCTGAGCAATTGTCACAGACAGGAGAAACCTAAGGTGTTATTACAACCAAATGGGATGTGGTTTCCTGAGTGGAATCTTGCTACATTTCAACTGAAATTTCAACTTAGACACCCTGTGTGGGTTGACATGCTGTAATTTATGGTGATGACCTGAAGGTTGAGGATGCTGTGCCAGTCAATGTTGCTTTCCATCTGCTGCCACCACCTCACGCTCACACCCCACTGTGGTGGCAGGAGGTCCAGGCTGCTGCTGCTTTCCCACCAGCCTGACTTCCCTCTACTGCATGCAGCACTAATCTGGATTTGATGTGAGCTTCTGTTCCCTTTCCTCTCTCCTCCCACAATTCTCTCCCAGCAAGACCTGCCTCTTATTTTTTGGATTTGTTCTAGGTGTGCAGCTTTATCTTGAGGCCTGGTCTTCTTCAGATGAGTCTCTGTCCATAATTCTAATGTCTTTATTTTCTTCTACTGACTTCCTAGAGAGACCAATCCCTCTCTGTACATTTATTTTGATCTAATTTAGCATCTATAATAATGTCATGATGTAGGACTGGGGAGATAACTCAGCATCATAAACACTTGCCTGACAAGTGCTTAATCTCTGGTACCAAAAAAGTCATGATGGTTTATGAAGAAAATCTGAGTGATTCATACATATATACACAAACACATGCATGTGTATCCGTATAGCTCTTGAAACAAAGAAGCAGGATTTCAGGATGCACAATTAATGTAAAAAAGTTAATCATTATTCTATTAAAACAATAGGATTTATGTTAGTATCCCTGAAATTAAAATATATAAGCCTAAATCTAACAAAACACATACAAAATTCATATAAGAAAATATCAAAAGTTTGATAAAAGAAATAACAAAAAATAAATGGATGCTATTCCATGGTACTGGATGAGAAGACTTGGTACTCTTCTGTTTGGGTGATACAGTCAGTGCAATCCCAATCAAAGCCCCACCCTAGAGTGACATCACTTAAGAATACCAAAAGGAATTGAGAAAGAATGGAGCAACCCATTTCTGTGGAGGAGCTCCAGGGTGCCCATTCAGCTTAGACAGCCGGCTTCTACTGCAGACTCTTCAGCCTATGAATTGGAACCTTCAGCCTTCTGGTGTATACGCACCAGCCTTCCATCACAGATCCACTGGCCTTCTGAAATGGGCTTTCATGGGACATTGCAGAGAGCTCCAGACCTTGGACTGAATCCTTCAGGCTCCGGTGTGCAGATGCCCTCTGCATGCTTCCTCATCGGGCTCTATGGCTGACCCCCATAAGTTAATCTTGTAAATTATTATAAATTTGTACATCTTGAGTTATATCTTTTCCTTTAGTAAAACCCTAACTCATACAGTAAATAATCATATGAAAAAGATGTCAACATAACTGATCATTCCAGAGATGCTAACCACAACAACACTGAGAATCTATCTCGGAAAAAATGGCTACTATCAAGAAATCAACCAATAACAAGTGCTGGAGGGGCTGTTGGACAAAAGGAACTCTTCTCCACTGTTGATGGGAATGTAGGCTAGTGCAACCGCTATGGAAATCAATGTGAAGATTCTTCAAAATTGTAGGAATGCAAATCCTATTATATGCACCTATTCCCCATCTTACTATCTTCTTGAAATAATTAAAAATATTACACCAAAATGATACACTCATGTTTCTAGCAGTACAGTTTTAGTAGCTAAATCTTGGAAATAGCCCTAATGTCCAAAAGTAGAAAAAAGTAGAGAAAGAAGATGTATTTTATTTATGCAATGGAGTACTACTCATTCATAAAGAAGAAAGAAGATAAACATAAATGCTTATAGATAAATGGCCCATTTCAATCTTGAATTGTTTCTCTGTTGTGAGAATCCGAAAGTGTAAATAAGGACCAGAATGTATGATATTGTAAAACTGTTTAAACAGGAAGAAAATGTTTAGATAGAAAGGACAAATATGAAGAGGGAAGGGAGAAAGGAAGGCAAGAAAAAGAAAAGAAATGATAAAGAAAAAATGGGAGTAAATTTGTGCAAATAAGGAGGGAAGAATTGTTGAAGAAGGTGAGAGAATGGGGAAAAACAGAATCAAGGTATATCATGAAAAGGTACAAATGCCTTATAATAATTTGGTCATTATACATACCTAAAACTTACCAATAATAAACCCTCAATGCACTGAAAAACAATAATTCTTTTGAGGACCAACAAAAAATTGACATCAAAGATAAATGAGGGGCTGGGGAGATGACTCAGTAGAATAAGTGCTTCCCTAGAAAGTGCAAGGGCCTGAGTTCAATCCCTGGTTCTACCAATAAATAAATAAGTAAATAAGTAAGTAAGTAAGTAAGTAAATAAATAAATAAATAAACTACTCTCAATACTGGAAAGACATAGATATAAGGAATCACAGGTTCACTTCCTGGGAGCAGCCTAGGATCAAGAGCCATCAGTTGGGTCTAATATTACTGTGAATATTTAAATCTTAATTGACAAATTACCGGAAGTTCAGTGTGAAACAGCTTAGGAGAGTGAAATCCTGGAAAGGAGAAGCTGTAGGGTGGTTCCCACACCTTTCTGAGCCCCATCAGGCCTACGGTGAAGATCATTGAAAATTCTACTCTTGCTTTTGACAAGAAAGTGGGAATGTAATCTTTTAAAAGTATAGCCAGATCACTTTGTTCTTTTTAAGAAAAGCTTACCCAAAAGGAAACAGTTTATAACATCTTCACTAACTTGAGGTTTAGCAGAAATTAACCTGAGTGAAAGCAGTAACCAAAAACCCAGACCTTCTAACATTGATTTACAGGCAGGGGATTACGCATTCCAGGTACCCTGTGTTATCCCTGTCTCACCTTAGAAAAGAACCTTTTTAAAGGTGTGAAGCACTTGTGAACATTGAGGCACAGGGGTGCAGGCTTCCTGAAAGATTGAGCGCTAATCACAGGACTATGAAATTCTCAGTTTTTCATACCATGCCACTGCTTCAATAAAGTTATTGTGTAACAATAGGAGTGCACAGCTGAACGAACTGTGTGACTCTGCTAGATTCATAATAAAAATAAAGTTAAATAACAGGAAGTTGATGCTCCCCTGAGACTGCAAGTTCTTGTATCTCTGATTGTAACCTAACTTACTGTTAATGTCGGTAGGTAAGGGACTACCCTCGTGTAAACTGTCTTCACCTTGGGCAGCGCAGCATGAATCAAGACCACATTTACTGGGGAAACAGAATAGTAAACATAGAACTTTACTCCAGAACTTAGTGCCTGGTTGATGAAAAACTAACTCTGGAACAGTCTTAATAGCCTCTCTCTGAGGTATACATAGAGAGACTGTTAAGAAGAGACATATCAATCTCCTTGAGTTATATTACAACCAGCATCACCTGTACCTAGGCATAGTAGTTTTGGATCACAAATCTGTCTCAGCTGTGGGTTTGTCTGCCTTAGCCCTACCCTAGTTCTGTGCTGGTTTTGGCAGGATTTGGGCTTAAAGAATGGCACAGGTTAATAGTTCTGATGGTCCTAGGAATAGCACAGGAGCCTTTGCTTGCCCATCCATGGTAATTCTGCTCAGTTCTAGGAAAAATCCCACAGTGTCTGACTACAGGTTTGTGGTATTGAGGAATTATCTGGGCTTATGCCAGGCTCTAGGTCAAATATATAGGAAAGTACTACTCCACTAGGTACTTCTTCCTTGGTTCACTCTGCACAACACACCAACTGTGGATTTGGGATAAATCTGGGCTTGGAATTCACTTAAGTTTCCAAATGGTGGTACCTCATCAATAGGAGATTCCTAGCAAACTAGATGTTGAATTCTTGAGGCATTTCTCTGAGTGACAGACTCAGAGAAAATAAATAGCTTACAAGTAAGTGGTTGGCATGAGTATCTAATTTTTCAATATGCAGGGGAACGTCATTTGATATCAAACACCAGGAGCTTTTAGGAAACTATGACCTCACATAATACTCAAAATAAAATGTCTCAAATTGTCTAGAAAAAAACCAGTATGAGAAAATTACCAAGTGAATAATCTTATTTTATTTTGTTTTAGTTGAGACATGGGTTCACTTGGTGGTTCTGGTTGGACTTGAACTCACTGTGTAAGCCCAGACTGGCTTCAAGCTCTCAGCAACCATCCAGTTCAGTCTCCTGAACACTGGGATTAAAGGGGTGCACTACCACATTTGGCTCGCATGGAGAATTTTAAACAGATGTTTTATGGTAACTCAATAAGCTTGAAGAAAACAAATGATTCAATACATAATATAAATTGAATAAAGAAGGAGAAGGCATTTTAAAAAGTAAAGTTCTTTAGCCAAAAGTATAAGAAATTAAATTTTAAAATGTGATAGATGACATTAATTAGAGGATCTACCAAACTGCAGAAAAAAAAGTTACCAACCTGAAAGGCAATCTTTTTAAAAATACAAAGTTGGAGAAGCAAACAAGATATATAATGATAAATAAATGGGAAAGATTATGGGGACTTTGGGTCAGATAAGGCAAAGTGAATGGCATAAGCTGCACGATACTAATCAGCTTTTCTTCTGGATGGTTAACAACCTAAGATCACAAGTCAGAGTTGGAGAAATAGAAGAGCCACAAGGCCTGCCAACATTTTGGCCCTAGCCTTTCAAGGTCAGCGAAGACTCAGGGCATAGGAGAACCTGTACTGCAATATCATGGGACTC
>PVKA01046788.1:0-14718 GCA_004027165.1 Ctenomys sociabilis
TTTAATTTTGTTCTTCCATACCTAATATTTTTATGTATATGCTTTAATCATTTTTTTCTTCATAAGAAGTTTTGGACAATTTCATTTTTGTGTATCTTGGTATGATTTTGTTTAAATTTCTTGTGCAAAAGGTTCATTTTTCTTGGAAATGTGGTATTATAAGTTGAACTAAATTCAGAAATTTTACATCTTTAAATATTTATTACCTACTCCTTTCTACTTTGAGAATTCTAATTATATGAATACATATTATATATATATATATATATATATATATATATATATATATATATATAGAGAGAGAGAGAGAGAGAGAGAGAGAGAGAGAGAGAGGAGCAGTTAATGCTTACAATTCTTGTTTTCATTCTTGATTTTTTTCCTCTCTTGAATTTCTTAGAACTTCTTATTTTTTTTTTAACAAAACTTATATGTTTATATCTGGTAACCTGAAAAACTAATTTGCACATAGCATCATGTAATATAGCAACCATTATTGGATTCCTATTACTCTGTCTAGTGAAATCTTGTATCATGTATAATGCTGTTTTCTTCTATCACTATTTTGTATTCTTTAAAAATAATAATAAAAAGTACAAACTAAAAAATAGGGGTATGTCAGACTGCAGGCAGAATACTCTAGCTACCTCAGGCACTCCACTAACAATCAGCTTATGGCTCTACTAAAATACATAGTAGTCACACATCCTATAATTTACTATATAGTTTCTCTAAATTTAAAATCAAACTTCCAACCCCTTTTGTAGTACCACAGCCCTCAAAAGCTTTCTGGTCTACATAATAAATCTTAGAATTAAATCTGTACAACAGGATTTATGATGTTAATGCACTATAACTGGATACAGATGCTACAATGATTTTTTTTTTTTTTGAGATATGATCTTGCTATGTAATTCAGCCTGGTCTTAAAAACTTACTATGTAGCATAGGCTAGCCTTGAACTCATGGCAATCTTCTTGCATCAGTTTCCTGAATGTTGGGATTAGAAGTTTGTGCCACCACACCTGGCACTCTTGCTGAACTTTGAAGTGTCAGCATGTTAGCTAACACCATGATGAAACATACTTTCTGAAGCTAGGACATTTGTCTTGCTGCTGCTTCTGCCAGTACACTTTCCACATATTTTAGTTTCTACATCCTCTTTCCACTAAGTCTCTCTTATTCATGCACCCAATTCTGGATTTCAAGTATTTAACACATACTTGGAATACAACAAACCCCTACCAAATGGCTCTCCTTCTCCAAGTTTTGTGGTTTCACAGTAGTGCAGGCCAGAACAATAAGAAGAATAAAGGCTTCTGGGAAAAGCAAAATTTCGGCTGCATTCTAAGAGACAGCAGGATTTAAATATGAGAAGGGAAGCTTGCATTGAAGACATAAAAGTTAGTAAGATTACAGGATAAACCCTGAGGGTACCTGACTGACCTTATCTGATACAAAAGTTACATGTTTTGTGATATAGGTCTTGCTTTTTTGTTTTGTTTTGTTTTGTTTTTTGGAAGCACCAGGGATTGAACTCAGGCCCTCGTGCTTGCCTGGGAAGCGCCTATTCCACTAAGCCATCTCCCTGGCCCCTAGGTCTTGCTTTAACTCGGTCTTAACCATCCAGCAGAAAAGTATAAAAATGGAGGTATATAAAGTAAAGCCATATTAATATACTGAGCTGAGAATGGCTGAAGTCAACAACTTCTGAGGATAACCTGCTTCTATTGTGGACTGCTGATCTGAGTTAGTTTTTTTTTAAAAAATATATGCATATATATGTATATATATATATATGTATATACAGGTATATATGTATATATATGTGTGTGTGTATATATATATATACATATATATATGTATATATATATATAAAATTAGCCATCCATGTTTTGAAAATCTGTAACATATGTATTTTGTATGTTACCCTGTTTATGTCATTTGTTCTCTTTGTTTCTGCTTCTATTTATCACTCTTCAAGTTAAAATACAAATAAATAAATTTTAAAGAAAGTCCCTAGAAGAGACACCTTCCCAGGAACTACCTGCTTGGCCCCCCTCCTGTCCCCCTCTTGTCTCTCTCTCACACAGGAGCTTTTCTTTCCCTCAATAAATATATTCTGCTCATAACCTCAAAAAAAAAAGTTAGTAAGAATCCTGGGGTACAGCTAAGGCCAGATGGATGAGAGAAAACAACATATCCTGAAGTATGAACATCCAGCAGCTGCTTGAATCTAACCACAGCCACTGCCATCTCAGCACACCCTTACCTGTGCTCGCTGAAGACAGAATTATCCAGAACAATCTTCTCTAGTAGCTCAATTAGCTCATTAGGCAAGTCAGCTGTCATAAAGGCTTTGACAGTGACTGAGACCTCTTCAGGATCCTGTGTTTCTGACAATGCTGTCTGTACAACCTGAGTTTAAGAAGTATTTAAAAGAACTTGATTAGGGCCAGGAATATAGCTTGGCAGCATAGTATCTGCTTAGCAAGCATGAGGTTGTAAATTTGATTCCCAGAAACAAACAAATAAACCTGATTAAAATTGACTCAAGACTGTATCTTTGGGGAGAGTGGTAAAATTTAGTGGTAGAATGCTTGCCTAGCATGTATGAGGTCCTGGGTTTGATTCCCAGTATTTCCAAAAAAGAAAAAAGAACTGTATCTTCGAAGCTAAACAGCAAGGCAGGATTCTTCCAATGTATTTTGGAGCAGACAAAGAAGAGACATGGGAGATTTCCTCAAGGTAGAAAGGAAAGGGTACCTTAGAGTAAAGCTCAGGGAATTCTTTTTGTTCTTTCCCCCTCATATCAAAAGAACTACAAGAAAAAAAAAAAGAAATAAAGAGAAAAAAAGCTACAAGTTGGGTGGTGTTATAAGTTTGAGGCTAGCCTAAGATGCATAGCAAGACCCTGTCTAAAACAGAACAGGGGCCAGGGTATTGGCTCAGTAGAATAAGTGCTTCCCTGGCAATCACCAGGGGACTAGGTTCAATCCCCAGTTCTGGAAAAAAAAAAAAAATCAAAAAATCCCGACTTCCTTCAGATTTCAGATTTTGTCTTTTGGGGCGGAGGAGAAGCAGCACTTCCCTGGCATGCGCAAGGGCCTGAGTTCAATCTCCAGTTCCACAAACAAACAAACAACAAGAACAAAAACACTTTCTAAAACAAAACAAAATGGCCATAGACCTTACTATCTGTTCCAATGATATTATCTACCATACTTTAGAACATACAATAAGTACAAAAATAGGGATGTGAAATACAAGTTTACTGTCACCTTGTTCTGTAAAATCACCATTCATAGCAAACATGGCCTTTCAGCAGCATCTTGCCAGCAGAGGGCACTGCCAATACTTGGGCACAGTCCACTTCCAGGGAGGAGGTCAAATGCAACCAGGGATATAGAGCTTTTCTACCTGACAACACTGACAACCACCCTCACAAAAAAGATCAGCAAAAGACTAGCTGTGCTTCCCACCATCCAATTACAGGTGTCCATCTAAGAAAAACCTCACAAATAGGGTAAAATGAGTTTTCCAAGAGGGAGTGATTCCAGTAAAAGTAAGTTAGAAGACCAGTACTATTCTCCTTGTGCTCTGCCTGAAGGGCCTTCAAGTGGTTTTGGGAATCTATCACTTTTGCCATTTATAGTGTTTCTTTTTTTATTTTTTTGGCAGAACTGGGGATTGAACTCAAGCCCTTGCGCTTGCTAGGGAAGTGCTTATTCCACTGAGCCATCTCCCCAGCCCCATTTATGGTGTTTCTGAGAGGTGAGTAACGCCAGTCTCTTACTGAGGAAGAACAGACAGCTGTAGAACATGTCACCGTTGACATATACTTCTGACCACAATTTTCACCTTCAATCTTTTATATTTTGAGATAGGGTCTCACTATGGAGACCAGGCTAGTTCTGAACTTGCAATCTTCCTGTCTCAACCTCCTGAGTGCTATGAATACAGGCATCTACTACTGCATCTAGCTTTCACCTTGGATCTTGAGGGGCCTGAAAGAAGTCAAAGATCAAAACAGTATGGTCCTCCTTTTAGATGGCCTGTGCATTCAATGGCACCATGAGATGCAAAAGTTCTATCTTTTTGTAGCTTATAATAATCAAGACAAGGATTCCAAGGAGTTAGAAGGAACCATCACTGCATCTAACCAACCAAAAAAGATAAATAGGGAAAGGGGTGCCATGATACAGCACCCCAGGTCTATATTCACAGGAGGAAAAGTGGAAATGCAGTTTCTGATACTCCTACAGTAAACCTTATCAGGTTTTTTTTTTTAGACAGAAACTCACTCTGCACTTCAGGCTGACCTTAAACTCAAGTCTGTAGCCCAGGCTGGCCTGGAGCTTGCAATAATCTTTCTACTTTAGCCTCCTGAGTGCTGAGATGACAGGTGTGCGCCACCACTCCCAGTCACTTTATCAGTTCTTAAAAACCTTAAAACAAAGAGGACAGATCTTTTTCTTTTGGACCTTTAAATTAATTAGTCTTTCTTATACACTTAATCTTTTTCTCTTTCTCTTTTTTTTTTTTTTGGGTGGTCCTGAACTCAGGACCTTATGCTTGCCAGGCAAGCACTTATTCCACTGAGCTATCTCCCCATATCCATTTTTTTCTTTCTAATGTGGAATAAGATGACATGCAATTTTGTTCTTCCATAGCTAATATTTTTATGTATATGTTTTAAATTTTTTTTCTTTATAATAAGAATTGGACAATCTCATTTTTGTGAATCTTGGTATGATTTTATTCAAATTTATTGTGCAAAAAGTTTATTTTTCTTGGAAATGTGGTGTTACAATTTCAACTAAATTCAGAAATTTTAAATCTTTAGGTATTTATTGCCTACCCCTTTCTACTTTGAGAATTCTAAATATATGAATATAAATTTCTTGATTTTGGCACAGAGTGAACTATTACATGACTAATCTGTAAATCCTTTCTTCTTCATTTTTATTTTGGACAATTTTTATTGTTATATTTAAGTTTATAAATTATTTACAATGTGCAACCTATTATTAATCTCATGCTATGTATTCATTTCAGAAATATTTCTCTAAAATTCATTGTCTACATCTTAAAAATAAAACCTTAAAGAGCTGGAGATATAGCTCAGTGGCACAGTGCCTACATGGCAAGGGGAAAGTCCTGAGTCCAATTCCTGGTTCCAAAAACCAAAACCAAAACCTTAGAGCCAGGCATGGTGGCACACCTTGTAATCCCAGCACTCTGAGGTAGGAGTACCACCTGATCATGTAATTCAAGATTACCCTGATCTATATAGTAAGACTGACTCAAAACACCAAAACCAAATAAAACTAAAAATGAAAACAAACAGAAAAGTTTATTTATTTATTTAATTTATTTAGCTTTATAGCAGTTTAAACAAATAGATACAGAGCTGGTTGTGCCTATGGTCATAGCTATTTGGGAGGCTGGGACAGGAGAACTCTTGAGCATGAGAATTCTTGAGAATTTGATTTTGGCTTTTTGTTTGTTTTGAGATACAGTCTTGCTGTGTACACAAGGGTGGACTTGACCTTCTGAAAGTTTGAGACCAGCTTGGGCAACACCTCAAAAAATAGCCAGGCATAACAGCACACACCTATAATCCCAGCACATGAAAGGCTGAGGCCATGAATTTGAGCTACATCATGGGCCTGTGTATAGTGAGACCCTGTTTCAAAAGAAAAACAACCATAATGCATACACAAGTTGCCTTAAGCACATAACTAAATTAAGTCAACACAGATATTCAACCTAAGGTTATCTCAGGACAGTGCTTTCTTTAAGTAAATTTTGTATGATAAAGATCTATTTCCAGACATTGAAAGCAGTCTGCCTCTGTTGTGTGCTCCCAATCAGAGGGATAGTGAAATAGCCACCAGGAGGTGGCTAGATGATCAATTAGAGCTGACTTAATGACCAATTCATCCGCACCAAACAAAAAAGACAAGTCCCACTGGCTGTACTTTAGTGCAATGTTAAAGCTGCCCTCCCTGAGGGCTAATACAAGGTCAGCTGTAGGGTGTATCTGTTGGCTGGACCATACCTGGACATGTCTGGGGCCTGTGAACTTGGAGATAGATTCTTAAGAGAAACTAGGCAGACTCTGTCCCTGGCCTTTTGTTTAATGTTTTTAGGTTTGGGTGAAGGTAATTAAACCTTCAGTCAGTCCTTACGATGTTTTAATTCTGATGTTGACACAATAAAGATTGAAAACAATATAGACTTCTGTAAATCTAAAAATATTTTAAAACAAAAATTGTATTAAAATTTATGGCATTATGAGAATGGTGGCACATGCCTCAATACCACCATTCAGGAGGCTGAGACAGGAGGATCATTGTGAGTTTGAGACCAGCCTGGGCTACAAAGTGAGTGCAAGGGCAACCTGAACTGCATAGTAAGATCCTGTCTAGAGAGAGAGAGAGAGAAAGAGAGAGAGAGAGAGAGAGAGAGAGAGAGAGACAGAGACAGAGACAGAGAGAGAGACAGAGAGAGAGAAAGACAGAGAGAGAGAAAGACAGAGAGAGAGAGAACGTATGATTTAGGAAAAAGTGGACAACAACCAAGAAGGTAAAATTCAGTGGAATTGTCCAGCAGGTTTGCAAAGCATATAGGGAAGGTGGGAGATTTACTTGATCATATATGTTCAGTGCCAAAGCCATTTGTTGGACTAGGGTTTTGTTACCACACTAGTCCTTGCTACCCCTAAATAGTTTGTCCAGCAGTCTTGGATACAATGCTGAAGACAAAAGAGACACTATCTGCTAATAGGTATTAGGGTGTGGCAGAGGGTAGGCAGGCCTCTTCGAGAGCTGAAGGAAGCCTTTCAAGAGGCTGAAGCAGATTACTACTTGCATGTCCATATCTGCTGTAGTTTCAGCACTACATTCAGCTCTAATGAAGTACTGGTCAGTCACAAAAGGTGATTAGATGAGAGGTCATCTGAGACATGTTAAGAGCCACTTAATTTCTATCAATAGTAGAATAAGCTTAAAAAACCTTAAGAATCCAGTATGCAAGGACATCATCAAGTCTTGTTCTATAAGGAGCTGCCAAATCCTGCTTTGGATATAAGGGCCAACTCTATTCCTTAAGTCAATAACAACTCCAAATCAGTGTACCCTTAGCAATAGAGCCATTTCTAGGCAAGCTACTTCTGCAGGGAAGGTCTGTAATAGCTGTAAGATATTTACATGTAAGAATAAATCAGTCACTTGAGCCATAAGAGTAGTAGTGGGCACAATACAAGCATACAAACATCCCCATCTGTGTCTCACCTGGTCAATCAGCTGTCTTCTAAATGGGTTGGCTTCCTCAAGGACATGAGCCCAGAGTTCAGGATCTTTCCTGTGTACCAGGTAGCGGGCCTCACTTTTAAACAAAGAGTTTTCATTGCAAACCTGAAATGAGCACATTGGTGTGTAACTCCAAGTGGACACTGGTAGCATATCTCAGTGACTAACTTTTCCCTGCTACTTGTATGGATAGCTGGAGCCCAGGCGAGATGTTGTGTTTTAAAAGTGACAAACAGCATCCTATACTGTTAACACTATACTCCTCTAAAAGTATCTCAGAATGCCCCTTTCTAATTCTGCAGGACCGTAGCCATCATCCTTCTATGATGATGCACATACTCTGAATCTTGTGCTGTCTGAGTCACTATCAGGAGCCATGGGAAGCTCCCAAGGATTTGTGTTATGATTTAGTTTGGAACTAAATTTTTAATTTAAGTATTCACATGTAGCTAGCTCCAACCTATCTCTAAAGTGTTACAATAGCCCAGAACACACATAAAACAGCACACATACTGTAATATTTCAAGGCCTATGAAATTTAAAGTGTGCTTTCATTAATTGATTTTGAGATCCTTCTCTGAATATTATACCTTTAAATTGTCAGCTATCTACAGGGATGTTTCAATGTGTGAGGCATTTGCTAAGTCTTGGTGGGAATCAAACCCACTGAGGACCAGATACAGGGTTGCATAATTTGTGTGTCTAAAAAGGTAACACGGACTGCCTGTATGTGCAAGACAGGAGGCAAGAGCAGGCTGGCACAGTGCCTACTGCACATCACAGCCCTCTCTTGAATGAACACCTCTCATCCAGTTAAACTTGGTTTGCCAAAGCCTTGGTGGTATAGTGGTTCGCATAGCTGCCTTCCAGTTAAACTTGGTTTAACCAAAAGAACATACTGCCTCATAGCACAGATGAGTGTTAAGATCTCACAGAGGTCATTAAACCATGATTTAATAAAAAGGTGGCAAAAAGCCAAAAAGTGGTTTAGTGGTTTCAAACTAAGGAAAAATCCCAGCTTTATAAAAACTAGTTCCTCAGAGTCTGCCAGGTGAGAGGTTATGTTGACTCAACCCTCTTGTCATTTTGTCTAAAAACTGGAGCAGAAAGAGAAGCAGATAATTCTTTTCTATCTTCTACTCTCCACATGCACACCTAACATATGCCACACCTGGCTGCTGAGTATTTACCAAAGGCTCAGAGGTGCTAGGGACAAACAGATAAATACATACCGGAGCTTATAGTTCAATAAACATTACATTCAACCACATGTTTTCTAGATTTTTATCTTCAATGGTTAAGCACCAATAGTTCATATGGCTCAACCTACACACATAATTATGTACATGCAGATCCAACCTGGAAAGATGTTGGAAGGAGACTTGGCATGTTTTGAGGCCAGCAATGGCTTCAGGGGTGAGGTAGAAAGAGATGGGAAGGGCACATGAGGAGTTGTCTTTTAGGGGGTCCTTGGGACAAGAAGTAATGGAGGAATGCAGACCACTCTTGGTGGGGTAGCATGAAAAGAAGCTGACTCAGTCAATGTGGACAAGGAGAGTCCCCAGAGGAGGTTTGGGATCAGGCTAAAGAGTTCAATTTTGCTCTCAAGTCCCCAGATAATATTGAGGATACTAAGTTGAGAGGTGATGGGTCAAATTCAGGCCAAATCAGCCCACAGACATGCCATAAGTAGGTCACAAAGTGTCAGGATTACAAGGCAATGGAATGCATGGAAATGTACCTATGTCCTTCCAACTTTGGGTATACAGAAAGACCTGGTCAGCCCCCATAAGAACACATTAGATGCCTGTTCCATGAGTCCAGAGCAACATGGATGTCAAGCATGCAAACATATTTGCTGCCCACCTTAATGAGCTGGAGGTCACACTTTCCCCGCTCATAGGCAACACAGGCCAGATGTGGGTCCCGTTTCTCACAGTACCGGCCCACCACACTGCTGTCATAATAGGCATTGTCTCTCAAGAAGCACTCAGGGTTGTTGTTGCTGTCAATGTAGATTTTGGCCAATGCATTGTGAATGGCAGGCTCCTCGCAGCCTTCATGTATCCGGGACTCCAACCAGGGAAGCAACAACTTTAGCCTTTGAATGAAAGCAAATAATATAGAATCTCAAGACTACCACTGGAAACTTCAGGGCAATCCCTAGGTTCTGAGGGTCAATTTTGGGGTGAGAGGCATTACTAGGGATTAAATTCAGAGCCTCTACATGCTAGGCAAGAGTTATATTCTTTTTTAAAATTTAATTTTGAGACAATCTTTACAAGTTGGTCAAGGTGACTTCACACTTACGACCCTTCGGCTTCAGGAACATGACAGTATGCCCAGTTTATGAGGTGATTCTTTTATTTTTGTGTTTTAGTACAGGGTCTTCAGGGTTTCACTACACAGATCAGACTTGTAGAGATTCTCCTGTTGTCAGCCTCCTAACTGCTGGGATTACAGGTACGTGCCACCGCACCACCATGCCCAGTCTTATGAGGTGATTCTTAAAACAAAATGAAATGAAATGAAACAAAGTATCACTCCAATAAATTTAGGTTGTTCCAGGGATCAAGAGAAACATGGGCTCCAAATTGATTTTGACTGTCATTTTTTTTCTCAGGGTCTTTAGCACCAGTAGCATTTCTTAACCTAAGGATGATCCTTGACCTACAATGTACACATGAAAGACCAGCTACAGAGACAGTACTATAGCCTGGAGACCCAGATGATAGCTGTGTAGAGAAACACAGACAATAAACATCAGAATCAAGATGTAAGAGAAGACACCAAGTAAGGATATCCTACCTGTTCCTTTTTTCTACTTCAGCCACCAATTCATCAGTAGAGAACTGTCCTCTTACTACAACAATCAGGTTTTTAATTACTTCTTCAGAACAGTCCACATCAAGCAGCCCTCCAACCACAGCTGGAAGGCGGCTAGGGTTAACCTAGAACAGTCAAGATTGGAGATGAGACAGGGCTATTGAAGATGTAACTAATGCTGAAGGTGGAGTCATAATTCCGCATAGGCTTAGTGTCCCTATAAGAAGTACATGCATTTTGATCACCCATATCACAAAGAAAGAAAGAAGTACATGTGCATTGAGGAAAGGCCCTCTGAGAACATGGTGCTCAGGTGGCCATTTGCAAGCCTAAAAATCCTACCATGCCAGTTACTAATTCTTGGATTTCTGGCCTTTGAGAAATAAATTTCTGTCCTTTAAATCACATAGCCTGTGGCATTGTATTCTTGTGGCCTGAGAAGATTAATATATTGTTCTTCAAAATGACAGTCTGTGAAATATTCAGGGGTAAGAGGCAGACTATCAGATGCCACTCTGGGAGCCCACAGTGGCCCTCCCACCAGTACCTTCTGAACATAAATCTCAATGTACTTCTGCAGGTTGTTGCGGTACAAGTAGAGTACAAGATCGTGGACAAAGTCAAAGCGATCACACACAATGATGAGCGGCAGCTGGTCTGTAAGCTTGGCCTCCTGAGGGTTGGAGAGCACAGAAAACAGATAAGGTAGCGAGGTCTCCCTAGAGTCAGCCCCAGGATCACACACTGACATGGGACAGCACTGTCTAATGCAACAAGGATCTTGTGGGGGATAAGGCTGGCAGCTAAGGCATGCAACATGGGGGCTACAGTATTTGCTTTGGGAAATAAGTGGTAAAAGTATTTGGTTAAAAAATGAACTCTGTTAAATTTGACAGTAACTTCCCAAATTTGTACAAATCCAAGTATCTTTTGGGTTAAGACTGTGTTGATAAATTTATTACCTCAGTGGGCTATTTGTATCACTAAAAGCTCTAAAAGGTTCACCATCACTGAATTAAGACAAGTAGCTTACTACATACAGCCTGGCACAGACCAGGTATGTCCAAAGAAATGAAAGCCTAGCCAGGTGTGGTGGTACACAGCTGTAATTTCAGCACTTGGTAGGCTGAAGCAGAAGGATTACTGCAAGTTTAAGGCCAGCCTGGGCTATGTAGTGAGTATAAGGCCCGCCGAAACTGTACAGCAAGACTTTGTCTCAACAAAACAAAACAAAAACTACAACACAACAGAAAGCCTGAACTACCCAGAAAGCAGTCATAGATTGGGATGGCAGGGGGTGCCCTCTGTGCAGACTTAGTCCCCAGAATGGTACCTTGTCAGAAAAAGCCACCAGGCCACCACTATCACACCTCCCCGTTTAAACTCATATATAGACCATATTTTTCAGGATCCCTGAAAAGATATGCTAAGAGCACATGAATAAAAGTGACACCTGCAAACTGTAGGCCTTAGCTATTAAAACCATCTGCATTATTACTCTGTACTTTTTCCTTCTTCCAGTTACCATGAAGTCAATCTTTAAGATACACTGCATAAGATGGCTAAAACATGTGGATACATGCCTCTGTTTGAAGGATGAGCCAGGAAAGGTGTCCCATTTACTTAAATGGCCATCCAGGACTGCATCATGGGAAACAAGCAGCCTTCTTATTCTTCGTGGTTCTAGTACAGAGTGGTCTCCTTTTATTGTATCTCCCTGAGGCTAATCAACAGGGACACACTAGGAATACTGCTGAAATGCAATGCAGCAACTCCTTCCACTCATGTGCTGGATAACAAGACTGTAGACAACTTGCAGCTTTATTCTACAATGTTTTTTTTTTTTTTTTTTTTTTTTTTTTCTTTTAAGGACCTTAGACCTTAGGTGGAGCTCTGTACTAGAGACTAAGGAAACACTGTCTGGACAAACCCAGATTTCTGCCTCTTAGGACAATTAGCTATGGTATGCCCACTTCTGCTACCTGTGAGGGCACATTGTGGAGGGAGGTATTACTGGACTCACCTTAAGGAAGTTCTTCACCCGCTCTGGATTATAGCAGCTACTCTCACGACATATCCTTTCCACCTCCTTGATTTGCCCTGTCTTGCAGGCAGCCTGAATGTACTTCAGATGCACATCTGGATCTTGGCTAAAGTTCACAATTGAGCCCAGGAAGCAGAAGAGGCCTATAAAGAGAGATTGCTTCATGTTTGCCCTCCTAGCATTTACCTGTATTCTCCATGACCATTGCCCACCTTTCCTTGATGGCTAAGGTTGCAATGACCCTGCTTCATATCCCAGTACCCGTGGCCCACTTACATTTCTTTATCCACATAAAGCTCTGCCTTGGTTCTCCGAACACTTAATCTGTCCCTAATGAAGCCATTCCACCTGTAGCACTCTTTCTTGTGTGATAGCCACAGAAGGAAAAGGTAACCGCTGAACACCTACCACAAAGTGACAGTCCCTGCATTGTTTTGTCACTCAGGAGACAGCAAGGGAGCTGCCCTTTCAGGTCAGACAGCAGACCCTTCTACAAGTACCCAGGACAAACAGTACAGGATTTGAAATAAATTATATGATAGACTATGCTGTAGAGACACATGGCTTCACAGAGACTTCAGGTATATAAGGGAGAGTCTAAGTCTTCCCACCCCAATGCAAACCAATCTGATTTTTTTCTGTGGACACATCTGAGAGAGTTAATGAAATTCAATAATATGTATGAAATAGTAGTAACATTCTTCCCTTGACTGAGTGGCTAGCAGGATCTAGGAAAGCAGGTACAGCAAAAATGTGGGGAAGCTACATAGTTTACCTTCATAACTCTTGAAGGATTCAAAGAGCTCCACAAGGGACTGTGTGCCCAGCTGCTCATGATACTTGGAGGCTACCTGCACACACAGCTGAAGATTCTGCCTGATGTTAGCAGACAGCATGGCACGAAGACATTCCAGAGAATCCTCCACTGACAAGGAGCCAAAGAAGTTGATGAGCCACTAGGAATAAAGAAAGAGTCTGTATGCACCTGTGCACAACTGTAAAGGCTGCTAACACTAGGGACATTACTAGGTCATCAGGCCTTGCTCCATCCAAACATCATTTCTACTTAACCAGATTGAAAAGTAACCAACTATCATGGTGAAAAGTGGGAGCAAGGAGTACACTTGAAAAAAGATACAGATATAAACTATTCATTCTTAGGCCTGGTCTAATAGTGGACTAAAGTGCCTGCTTAGGCAGAGCACAGAAGCCCTGATCTTGCTGGCCCTGCCCCCAAGGCCTGCTCAGATGGTGATTGAGACTGGGTGTGGTGACACACACATCTGTAATCCCAGCACTTGGGAGGCTGAAAACAGGAGGATCACTACAAGTCTGATCTATGTAGTAAGACCTTGTAGACCTATAGACCCTGTTCTAAATACAGAAAACAAAACAAAACTGTTCATTCTTGAATAGTTCATAGTTGATACCAAAGCTATTTGGTAAATGGAAACACAAAAAGCTAGTCTAGCTTTTACTAATAGTTTCAGAAGTACTAACAGGTTGTCAGTGTTAAAATATTATCTCTATTCTTCTTATTAGACTAAGTCAGAGTTGGGAATTTTTGGGGAAAATAACATGAGGCCTAAACACACTGCTGGGACAGGTGAGGTCTGTCTAAACTCTTGAAAGAAAAGCATGCCAGGTCCACACTTGGTCTCTAAATCCCAAATAGCTACTGAGGGCATGTGACACAAAGGACTACACAGACACTAGGTATATAGGAAGTGTGCCACTGATATACTATACCTCAGGATTGAGGAGGTGAGTATGGACCACAGCCCTTTTGATGTCATAGAGATCAGTGTAGTGCTCCAGTGCCCGCTGCAGGAGACCTGCCTTCTCACAGAGCTGAGCAATGTGGGCCCGATCATAATGTGTAAACATCTGATTCCCAAGGATGGCATCTGCAACCTGTAAAACAGCAACTTCAGTGAGAAAGCTTGAGAGTGATAATAACTTTAATAGCAATTGCTCATCCATGCTCCCTAGGGTAGGGTGAAGCTCTGGAACCACTGCTCATGGGCTGCTGACCATATCATGTTTCAACAGCAGAAGCAACAAGCCATCTGAGGCCATTTGTGTAAGGGTCCTCCCAGTTTCAGAGCTGACTTGGCCCATAATGCTGTGGATGGGCATCTAAGTAATTGAGGCCTGGGATTACATCACAACCTGCTGAGCTCTTAAGCAATCACATTTTTTTTTATAAGGTTATCTATGGCAAGATCAATGTGAAGGGTCGAGTATATCAAGGTATCCTTTAATAAGATCAACCTTCAGACAAGAAGCAGTCAGAATTAGATCTGAAAGTAACAAATCACATTTATGTTCACTAGACTGGCTATTGAGTTAAAGGAAGAATTATGAGTGCTTAAAAACAAACACTAGAGCTGGGCGTGGTGGCGCATGCCTGTAATCCCAGCACTCGGGAGGCTGAGGCAGGAGGATTGTTGGTGAGTTCGAGACCAGCCTGAGCTACAAAGTGAGCTTAAGGCCAGCCTGAACTGCAGTGAGACCCTGTCTCGAAAAGACCAA
>PVKA01046789.1:0-14720 GCA_004027165.1 Ctenomys sociabilis
TTTTTTTTTTTTTTTTTTAATAAAACAATTCAACACAGATCAGTAGACCACAATAGAAGCGGGTTATCCACAGAAGTTGTTGACTTGAGCCATTCACAGCTCATTATATTAATAAAACTTTATTTTATATATCTCCATTTTTATACTTTTCTGCTAGATGGTTAAGGCCGAGTTAAAGCAAGACCTATATAACAAAAAATGTGACTTTTGTATCAGATAAGGTCAGTCAGGTACCCTCAGGGTTTATCCTGTAACCCTGTACCACTCTTTGTAGATAGATCCCTTGTCAGCGTCAGCCTTGTGGATGAACCACGGCCATTGCTTAACCAGTTTGCTCTCTGTGGGATGCCTGTGAGAAAGTTTTCTTTCCATGTGACTCTCCTTAGGCACACTCTACATCATTGATTGCATTCCTCTGTGGCCCCATAATCTCCTTGATCAGAAAATTTGGGGCACTACTGAGTTACATGATGTTACAATACAGGTTCTCCTATGTCCCAAGTATTCACTGACCTTGAAAGGCTAGGGCCAAAATGTTGGCTGACCTTGCAGCCTTTCTTTTTCTCCAACTTTTTGATCTGCAAAATTAGGTTGTTAACCCTCCAGAAAAGAAGTTTATTTTTACGCTGCAACATATGCAGTTCAATTTACCCACCTTATTAGTCTAAATATCAGACATCATAGGCATAACATGGAACATGTATTTTCCATCAAGTATTGAGATACTAAACTCTAAGTCCATACAAAATATGAAGAAGAAAAAATAGGAATGAACACTTACATATATTTACGTAGATATTTAGAAATCCGTCCATATACAGCATAGTAGCATTGTAGCATGACTGTCTTGTGACATTTTTTGTCTTATTTTTCATTTACTATCCTTTTAAAAAGTGCAGTATAGTAATAGCTGGTATGTCATGACAAGAAGTACATATTTAGAAGACCATAATGGCAAGCATTTGGAATGTGACCCTTCCCTTACACTTTGCTAAATTCAGTGTAGTTGCTTGGTTCATAGGTATCAGCATATATGGTTAGTCAGGGAAAATCTGACCACTTAACTGCTAGTTTCAAAAATCTGATGTTTCTCAGGATCATTGTCTTACCCATCTAGTGTGTATAGCTGGTTCCTCTCTTGCCTGGAGGTGCAACTGTGGAAACAACTTCCAGATTCTTTCAGATTGTTGGTAAGATTTGTTTCCTGTGGCTGTATGACTGAGTCCTCCTTTCTAGCTGAAGGTTAGGCCCTTTGTTTGCCAGCTGGTGGTAGGTGGTTAAGTTGTCTGAAGTTTGTGCTCCTAGGTGCTGCCTTCAGCCTTTATCATGGATAGTGTTTTCATTACCTGATGGTTTACTTCTTCAAGGCCGATGGGAGAATCTAGCTTAGAATCTGTTAGTTGGCTAAGGTAGAGTCTTACATAGTGGAATGTCTCCCATCCTTTGTCTAGTGGGTATAAGAAATCATACCCCACATATGCTCAGAGGGGTAGGTTTCAGAGGAATTTGATAGCTACCAAGAGGCAAGAATTTTTGAAGCTATATTAGAGTTTTGTCTCCCAAAAGCACTTTTATTTCCATGAAGGCAGTGGCAGAGTGTTTTGTTTTTTGCTCAGCACTGTATCTCTTATGCTTGACACATACTAAGTGCTTTGTAAATACTTGTCAAATGAATGAAATACATGGGTAAGTATTGGGTAGATAGTTGAATGGTATTTACAGTTTAAGCTCCTAAGCTAGTAATTTCACATTGGAAAAATAGCTAGTTTTTTTCCGTTATTCATATTCTTCACTCTTGGTAAAACTATAAACATTTTTACCTGCGATCTTAAAGTAAAATCTAAAATTGTTTATTTTCACAAGTGTCAGTCAGATATTTTTGTATCAAAGAGACAACACCCATTGGAAAGATAATTTAGGGCTACATTGCACTAAACTGGCAGATTTCTTGTAACAGCCAGAAATGTTGGCAGGTTTGGGATTGTCGTGGTGGTGGGTGGTTAGGGGTTGTCTGAAGTTTCATAGTGATTGTTAGCTAATCAACATTATTTCTGAGCACTTTGGCAATACTAATTGTTTTATAATAGCTGGATAATATTCTACTCTAACTTGTGCTTAGAGCTTTATAGTTTAGTATGCTTCATATTTTATACTTGTTACTGTAAATATTGGCCAAAAAAAATTTAGATTTTCAGTTGTCCGTTGCTAGTGCCAGTTAGTCTCTGTAACATCTGTGTTTTTTCAGTAGACCTTTATTGTTCATATGGATTAGGAAACTGAGGATGTGCCAGCACATACTGTATATTTTCCTGGGGAATCAATTTTAGTGGCACTTTTTCTGTTCAAACAAACACAGCTGTATTACATTATAGGGTGGAATGAAAAATTTCATTGAATTCTAAAAATAAAGTTCTTACAGCATGTTGCTGTATGTGGCTGCTTTAAGTTCTCTCTTACCTTGATTTTTGGTCATTCCCCTCTGTCCTTCAGATGTGTTTTAGAGAAACTCAAGAGATAATATATTGTGCCAGGTTTCTTTTAATGGGATTTTTGATAGGTACTAAGATTCCGAAATATTTAATTGGAGGTCAGTGTACAAGGCAAGAAAATTAAGGATCAGATCCCTTTGACCAAGGGGCACATGTGCTAGAAGAGACTTTGTCTTTCGGTAGATTGGTAGGTAGGCTGGCTCAACCCATGTGGCCTAGTTACTCATCAGGTGTCATCAACTGGAATGACAGCAATAACTGCGTTACTCCCTGTGGTCTAGTGTCCCAGATATCTGTCTTCCCATGGTTTGGAAGTTTTCCAAGACCAGAGTAGGTGATGGGGGGTTCAGAAGTTCCACAGCATTATTTTCATTACATTCTGTTGGCTAAATCAAATCATGATGTGAGTACAGATTCAAGAGTTAGAGAAATAGACTGTTGATGGGAGGAGTTACAAAGGCTGTGGCCTTTCAAAGAAAGTCTAACATATGCCCTTGAGCAAATTATTTAACTATTTTAAACCTTAGTTTTTAAAAAATACAGAAAATGAGGATAGTATTAATACTGTCTCCTAAGGGGTGGGTTGTAAGGTTTAAGTATGTTATTGCATGAAAAGTGAGTAGTACAGCTCATAGCAAGAGCTCAGGAAATGTCATGTTAGTATTCTCCTTGTGTTTTTGCCTAAGGAAAGCCTAGTCTTAAAATGCTACTGCATCCTTTCCTGAAGCTTTGTTTGGATTGCATGTCTCTTGGAAATCATTTTACTGTAGTATCTTTTTTGCTGGTTGGCATGGATATTGCCTTATGTTGTGCTGTGTGGTGTGTGACAAGGTTCCTTTGCTGAAGCTTGTAATGCCTGAGGCAGGGGAGGCCAGTGTTCACATGTTTTTGTAGGATTCTTAGTACTTGGCATTCAGAGGATGCTTAGTGAGTGAATCTCCCCTCCACTCCCCTCTTCTCTCTTCTTCCCTTTCCTCCTTTCTTCTCCCCTTCCTCCCCTTCTCCTCCCCACTCCTCTCTTCCCTCTCCTTTTCTTCCTTCCCCTCCCTTTTCTTCTCTACCTCTCTTAATTTTTTTTTTTTTTTTTTTTTTTTTTTTGAGACAGGTGCTTGCTATGTAGTTCACGATGGCCTGGAACTCATTATGGAGCCCAGGCTGGCCTCGAACTCGGTATTCTCCTGCCTCAGCCTCTCAAGGGCTGAGATCACAGCATCACTATGCCTGGCAATAAGTAAATTTCATTCACAAACATTTCTTTCTTGTTGTTTTAATCTATTAAGTAATTTTAGTGAAAGTATGGAAATAAAATGGAAAAAATAATCTGTCCACATACATGGCCTCATTGTTTGCTAATTAAGGAAATTTGACATAGTCGCCTAGAGAAGATTTTTAATTCCCAGAACTGGGAAAAAACTCAATTTTTACTAGCTCGAAAAATAAATGAAGGTCTAATTTAGAGTTAAATTGGAAAAAGATAGAGAAGGAAATTTAAAAGCAATAAAGTGCATTTTATTTTAATGGTCACCTCAATAACTTTCAGATCCCAGGAGGTATAAATTCTGAACTTTAGATCAAAGAATGTTGAGAGATCTTTGTAAAAAGAGGGTCTGTTGATTTTTATAAATGGAAAACTTCGTATATAAGATCTTTGGTTTTCTCATTTGTGATAATTCTTTGTTGTAGAAAATAAATGTACTTCCTTAGCACTTAAGAGTCAGGTTTGGTTTGTCTGATGCTAATAGCATGAAATCGGGGTACAGTGTGGAAAGGTAAAAAAAAATTCTCACATCTGCTGTTACATGTTGTTAACTCCCTTAGCAGACATTAAATCATTTCAAGTACAGTAATAGTGTGGGAGGTAAATTAACTAACCATTAACAATCTTATAAATACACAATTAACATGCCAGCATTTATATGACACATTGATGGGGCAGCAGTAATTTTTGATTGGGAATTTGCAGACCTTTGAGAAGCCTCAGGCTGTTGCTTATTCAGACAAGTTTTCGCAGATTGCAGGTGAGGGGTTGAGAAGTCTGCCTGGCAGAGGGAAGTGTGTATGTAGAATATTTTGAAGAAGTCCAGGAAGGAGAATATTATGGCTTGTGTCTAGATGTCCCCCAATCCTTTTTTAGTGGTGGCTAGATCTAGAATGTATGACACTGGATTTGATTCGTAGTGCAGTGCTAGAATCAAGGGCATTAGGATTAAGGTTATGAGTGCTACTTGTCCGAAGTATCCTGAAGAAGATAAACCAGAAAGAGCTGTGGTTGTCTGTTATTTTTGCTACCTTTGAAAAACTATTATATATACATGTTGCTTATTTCTTGCTGTTGGGAGCCATGAACTGTTTCCTCTATGGCACTCGTCTGCCAAAGCCATCCTGCCTTGGAGCCAACCAATTATGGACTGAATCCTCTATGAACTGAGCTAAATAAAATGTTTCCTCTTCTGACTTTGGGCGCTGGGTATTTTGTTGTAGCAATGGGAAAAGTGACTAAAAACAAGAGAATTTCTACCAGCTGCATTTGACTATTTAAAGTCATATTGTTGTTTATGATGGGTTCTTAGAGAGTGGGGAGCTCATTTGAAGAAGGAATATTTCAGGTATTGACTTGTACCTAAGCTGCACAAATTACTAGGGATTTTCAACAATACCTAGAGGGTTGGGGGTGTAGCTCAGTGGCAGAGTGCAAAGGTAGCGTGCATAAGGCTGTGAATTTGATCCCTAGCGAACAAACAAAAGATGTGCTTAGATCTAACTGGGTATATAAAGTTAATCTTACATGGTTTAAGGTGAAAAAGTAGGCCATCTCTAAAGTTCCTTTCATATGTGAAATTTTGTAATTTATTTGTTTGAAAAACTATTATATATACATGTTGCTTATCTCTTGCTGTTGTGCAAATGACTGTTGCATTAGTAGAGGGCAGAACTAAGTAAGGGTCTACTCTAGTGCAAAACACATTTGCTGTCTTCTGTCTTTTCTCTCTTCATGCTACACATGGGAGAAATATCTCTCAGGCTCCAGAGTCCAAAAAGCACAATAGGATTTTAAAAAATCATTTGTATTATAACTATTGTAACTCTTCATTTCTTTTTCTTTTGAGAGACTGAGAGGTATAGTGGTTAAGATCTCAAGTTCTTAGATTCGATTTTTAGTTCTATTCTGTTTAGCTGTCTAGCTTTGGAAGAGTTTCTTAACCTTTCTTTGGCTCAGTTTTTTCATCCATAAGTGGGGATTAAAAATAGTATCTTACTAAGGTTATTTTCAATGTTATATGAATTAACTGTTTTAAAAGGATAAACAGTTTTAGTTCTTGTAGTAAGTTAAGGTTACCTGTTACAATTGCTTTGTGCTTCTGGGATTCTGCTACCTGTAGCAAATCTATAAAATCTTGTGACAGATACTGGATTTTGTGAATTTATCCTGAATCACTTCACCATTGTATTTTTTCCATCCCTATGTATGCATGCATTTTAGCTATAGTATGCTTTATTATTTTTCTGCAAGCCTTTGCAAATAGTGTGGGATTGTGTGTGGGTGCATGCATGTATATAGAGTTATTACTAAAAATTATATTCAGAAAAAAATTGTATTCAGGCTCAATACCCACCAAAACCTAATAATTATTCCCATGTTTAGGGCATGTTCCAAGTTAGCACATATAGATTACATGTTAATTAATGAACACAAATGAATCTGTCAAGTGGTAATAGTACCAAATTGCACCTAGAAATACCTTTCCCACATAATAGGAACAAATATTTATTGGATGTCACCGTTTATAAGAGGATTCAACACTACATTAAAGATAGCTCTCATTTTGGCACCACTCTGCATGGATGTTCATACTGCTTCCATTTTGAGTAACATAAATCTTTATGCTTTAAAAAAAATTGGGGGAGTTAAAAAGTGGGAGAAGGGATCTGGGGTGTAGCTTAGTGTTAGAGCAAATGTATATAGCATGTGCAAGGCCCTGGGTGCAACCCCCATGGTGTATTTTTTTAAAAAGTAGAAGAAAAAAGCTTTAAAGGTAGGGCATCTTAGGGCAGCTGATCTACAGAGCCTGATATTGTTATCTGATAGTGTAGAGGTAAAAAGAGCTACCTCTGATAGTCAAGATTGGTTGCATTCTGTTGGTGTAGTGGTGCTCACCAATAATCTCAGCATTCTTGGGAGTCTGAGGCAGGAGGATCTCTGAAAGTTCAGGGCCAGCCTGGGCCACATAGTTATCATAGTGAGTTCAAGGCCAGCCCGAACAAATAGCAAGATCATGTATCCAAGGCCAGAAAAGACAGCTTGTAAAAGCTTAGAGCTGCATTTGTAAATTATGTTCTTGAAATGTTGATGTGTTTTAGTGTTTTTTGAGCAAAAAAAGTGTTTAGGGATCATGTAAGTTTGGGTTGTGTTGTATTAATAGATTCCCTATTTGTGGAGAATTACCATATACATGAGTAGTTTGAGAGACACTTTTGTAAAAAACAAGCTTGTCTAATCTTAGTTAATATTACCTACACTTTTTAATAATTTTCAGTTCAAAAACTGAAAATTATGGGGAAATACAGCTAACATAGAATGCACGCTTTTATTTTATTTATTTATTTTCTTGGTAGACCTGGGGATTGAACTCAAATCCTTACGCTTGCCATGCAAGCGCTTATTCTGCTGAGCTATCTCCCCAGCCCCCAAGCCAGATTTTTATTTTTAGAATGTACTGTTTTAACTATTTTTAAATGTACAGTTCAGTGGCACAAGTACATTCATGTTATTTTCAATTGCCACCACCATCCATCTCTAGAACTTTTCTATCTTCTCAGGCTGAAACTAAGGTATTAAAAACCTCCCAGTTCCTTTCTCCCCAACCCCAGCAACCTCCATTCTACTTTCCTTCTTTTTCAATTTGATTAACATAAGGCCCCATATATGTACATGTCATTTCGCAACTAGCATACTTTACTTAGCATAATGCCCTTAAGGTTTATCCATGGTGAAGCATGTCAGAATTGCCTGCATGTTTTAGGGCTGGGTAGTATTGCTTGTAGCATTCTGTCTTATGTATGTATCCTGGGGTATATATTAATAATGAATATTTAGATTAATTTAACTGTTATTAAATACAACAAACAATTCTGAGGTGAACATTTTTTTTTCTCCTATAAATTGTGTTATATTCCCTCAGCCTCATTCCCATTTTGCTTAAGCGTTGGCAGAACAGCTCAAGACCACTTGGTGGTGGTTCCTACCCACTCAGTGGCCTGCATGGTGGGAGCTGCAGACCAGTCGTCTGTGGCCAGCTGAGCACTCCAGTCTTCAGTAGGGAACTGCTGAATGGGGACAGAGGGCACCTGCATGTCCTCAGACTTGTCTGCGACTTCAGGCTGAGCAGCAGTGAACTCTGGAGCTGGTGCAGTCCTTTCACCCTGAAATTCCTCCTTGGTCACAGCCTTTTCAGCAGCAGCCTGCTCTTCTTTTTCAGTCTCTTCTGGATCCCGGTAGAAGTAGAGATCAGCATGATTTCCCATGGGTGTTCACGGGAGATGGTGCCACGCATGCGCAGCACTTCCCTGGGCCAGCATCCACCACATCTGACCCACAGAGTTCCCTTACTGTTGCACAGGATGGCAATGTCCACATAGCACAGAGGAGAGCCGTGTTGCACAGAACACTGGTTGGCAGATTGACATAAGATGCCTCCGTTAGGGGCTGGTAGTCAGCCCTGGGGTTAGTAACCACCAGAAGACATGGCTTTCAGAAGGCTGCCTAGATCCTGGTTAGTGAAGGTTCCAGGAGTGAAGTGGTCAGCTATAGGAATGGCTCCAGTGGCACAGCCCACTGGGCCTGTGCTCTTAGAGGATATGACACTGACATCAGCAGGGTTTTCAATGGCCACTATAGCCTGAGCTGCCAGGAGCTTCTCCCAAGTCTGCTTTATGATGTAGATTCCATCACTTTTCCTTTTATAGATATACTGCTCCATCTGGAAATCCAGGTTGGTGCCACCTAAGCGGGTTCCTGCAGCAAGGAACTTGAAGACGTCCTCCTTCATTTGCAGGACATCAAGGGCTCCAGACATTGTGAACTTTCCCTTTAAGTTACAGTGGGAATGAAGAACAACACGGTATGGACCCCTGCCTGGGCAGTACGGAAAGCCTGAGGTAAACATTTTTGCGGTTAGCTCCTTAAGCAAATCTTACAGTGGGTTTGCTTAGAGGGTGTTTCTATTATATAGTTTGGTAAATAGTATCAAATTATTCTTTAAAAAGTCCCAATTTTTACTCCCACCATGGCAGTGCCCATTTCTCTGAACTCCTACCAGCATTAGTCTTTTAAAAATCATTTTGCTCTTTGTACCACTGAAAAGAGAATGTAAGTTGCTTTTACCTATATTATGAATGTTTTTGTCTAAGAGATCAAGTATACTCTCAAATGAAACTTAGCTGCTGTTAAGCAGATTTTAAAAATATCCTTTTGGGTAGGGCTGGTGAGCTAGCTCAGTGGATTAAGCAACTGTTTAGGCAAGGTCAAAGGCTGGGATCCTTGGCACCACATGCCCTCCAGCCTGCCCCAGGTATGCTGAGCAGGCTACCAACACCTTGTGTGGTGGCGCACGCCTATAATCCCAGCCCTGAGGAGGCTAAAAACAGGAGGATCACTATGAATCTGAGCTGCATAGTGAAACCCTGTACCAAATACATTTAACAAAGAAAAAATATATCCTTTTGATTCTGAAAAGCAGCATTGTTGGAATAAGTTGATAGTGTTCCCAGGTGACCATTTTTAAGGGCATATTGAAGAGTAGCTTTTATACTGGTATTAATACAGAGGCAACCGTTTCTTTATAATCACACACCTGGCATGCTCGTATATGACTACAACAAAATTTCAGGGTCACTGGAAATTGGAAGGCAACATGTATTGCATTTCTACTGTCTACCATCCTTTTTGCCAAAAGGGTTGTGGCATTACAGCTCTTGTGTTGGGAAACTTTAAGTCTTCAAGAACATGTAGAAGGAAAATGACTTATATAGGAAGGGTATGTTTACTTAAACAGCAGTAGCACATTTCCTGGGAATTTAGTCAGCCCTGGGATTGACTAATCGTTTGTTGAATGGATCATACAGATTCCTAAATGTACGAAGTCAGTGGTTTTATTTATTTGTTTTTTTGAATGTTGAGGTTAATTCCTTGACTACATGATAGGCAAGACCTATCTACCCCTGAGCCTACATCCCTAGCCCCTCATAGTGTTTTAATAGAGAAGATAACTGCTGATGCTGTGGTGTTTTGAGACTTCTGTTCTATAAAGATTAAGTTGGGTGGTTGGTGTATGCCACAGAGGTGTTTGCCCTTTCCTCTTTCCTTCATAAACTGTAATGAAGCTGATTGATTCTGCTGAAGAAGATGTTCTTGAGGGTACTTTTACTTCACCTTTTGACTTTTTGGTGGCAAAACACCATTAATTGTGTTGCGTCTTACTGAAGTCCTTATGCTTGGGTGTGTGTGGAGAGCTATTCCATACAGCTATTCCATTCCAGGCAGAAGTGCCTGTCTCTCTACCAACAGCCAATCTCTTGCCTTTCTTTCCTGGAGGAACTTGGCTTTTTTTTTTTTTTTTTTTTTGCAGAACCAGGGATTGAACTCAGGCCCTTGCGCTTGCCACGGAAGTGCTTACTGTACTGAGCCATCTCCCTGGCCTCAGAACTTGGCTTGTGATTGCTCTGTGAGGGTGTTTGCAGCTCTGGCAGTCTGTGGTCTTGTGATTCTGTGACAAGTACTTTGTTTATGGGTAATTCTCAGGGCATATACATTTCTGTGTGGTTGTAGAAAAAGTTATGTTTACAAGTGAAACTTAAATGCTCCCTTTTAATTTTGTAATTTTCTGATACATATACTTAAACTCATTTATGAAACTAAATAGCTAAGAAAGTTAACATTTAAGAGAATCCCATAGGATTAGATGATATAAAGGTCAATATGAGTGTATACAGGGTTGGCCAAATAGCTCAACAGATTAAAGCGCCTGCAAGCAAGTACAGGGGCCAGGGGTTCGATCTCTAGGTCTGCTGTACCAGCCCTGGAGAAGGCAATTGAGATGGGGTGTGGTGGTGCATGCCTGTAATCCCAGCTCTGTAGACAAGTGGATCACTATGAGTATGATCTAGTAGTGAGATCCTGAACACCCTACCCTTCCCTAAAAATAAAAAAAAAAAAAAAGCGAGTATACATTTTTTTGATTCAGGGATGCCTTATTCATGTTTGCATTTCCTGTTAGCTGCAGTGTAAAATGACTAGTCAATATACAGTAGAGGAAAAAGGTGAATATTATTATTTACTTGATTACAGTTCTCAGTTAAACTTCTTTTAATCTCAACATTTTATAACTCAGGTAATAATAGAATGATATTGCTATCTTGAATTTTTAAAAATTTCAGTTACCCGGGTCTTTTGCACTGAGCTGCATACCTCACCCTTTTTTATTTTGTGAGAAGGTATGGCTAAGTCACTGAATTTCCTGGCTGGGCTTGAGGTTGTGGTCCTTCTGCCTCAACACCACCGTGGCTGGCAGTTACAGGTACTTCTAAAACTTTTCTTGGTCTATCCTCAGTAGCATATTCAGTTAAGCTTTCACGTTCTTTGTGCTTCAAAATGATTATAGGGAAAGAAGGAGGTGGTCCAGATGATCTATGGTATTCTCTGTCACAAAGGAACCACAGATTTAGTTTGTCTGCCACCTACTTACCAAAGAAGAGTAATATATCGTTAGGCTTTATGGATACTTTAAACAAGAATTCAAAACTGAAAGTAATTTTTTTTACCATCATCCTTACAATATCAGCTTATATTTGTTTGTCTGTGTACTGTCTTATGAACATTTTTTATTTGTATTACCACCTATATATTCTGTTATCCCTGGAACCTTTAATTTATAAATGAAGAACATGAAGAGATTAAGTATTTTTGATCAAGATCACACAGCTAGCAAGTGAAAGGGCTAGGATTGAACCCAGTTCAGTCCCTAGAGCCTAGTTCCTAACCACTGTTTTGGTATTGTTTTTATTGAGTGTTACCATTTAACTGAGGAGGTATCATCTTATTCCTAGAATAAATATCCTTACTGTCTGAACAGGATCAAGGAAGCAGCTTTTATAATTAGGTTTCTAAAATAAGAAATTATTTTTGTAGCAAGGCAACTTTGATTAATAAGTTTTATTTTAAAAGCACAATTCTATCGTAAAGAAAGGGAAATATGTTTATTGAGCAAAATTACTTTGGGTTGCAGTTTTGTAAAATCCCCAGTATCTGAGAAAGCATTGCGCTCTTTTAAATATTTCACAATCATATGACAGGAAGGAAAATGTAAACTATGAAATATAGTTTTTTGCTTTGAGGAAAATACAACTCATTCCCGCAAAACCTTGTAAGATAATGAGAAGATTGTATGGGAGTGAAGGTACAAAGGAGGGAGAATTTGTTTTAATGGAAATTCGGGAGTTCAATGCTTTGAGTAACCTCAGGAGTTACTATTGTTATACAAGAGAATAAACCTTCTTCTCTGATACCATGGAGAGCACATTGACTAGAGCCATAACCCTCATGCTTATAGAATTTCCCTTCAGCTTTGATTTAATCTTTTTAAGCTTCTAGGTATAAGAATAAATGTTGATTTTCAAGGTAGCATTTTACCACATTGAATTTATTTGAAGAATCAGTCATTTGTGCCTTTTTCTTAAATATTGCTATGTGCATCATGTTTCTAGGTAGGTGAGCTCGTGAAACAATATGAAGAGGAGAAAATAGCCTTTTAAGGAAGTTGGCCCACAGAGAGAATGGCCTTCTTGGACAATCCCACTATCATCCTAGCTCATATTCGACAGTCACACGTGACCAGTGATGACACGGGAATGTGTGAGATGGTTCTCATTGACCATGATGTTGACCTAGAGAAGATTCTTCCTCCTTCAATGCCTGGAGACAGTGGGTCAGAAATTCAGGGAAGCAATGGTGAGACTCAGGGCTATGTGTATGCCCAGTCAGTCGATATTACCTCAAGTTGGGACTTTGGTATTAGAAGACGTTCAAATACAGGTAAACATTGTCTTCTAGTCATGTCTTCTGAACTTTAAATCATTAAACAGTCATATGGAATAATGTATAATGTCGGGACAGGCTCAGTGGGGGGAACCTCGGTTCTACATGTTACTAGGAACATTGACGTGTCACACTGAGGCTGAGCAACATCTCTGTTGCTGCGAGTGTGAATGGAGTGGTTCTCTGGAATGATTTTATTAGAGAGGAGTGGACAGAACAGAAATAGGTGGAAAAGTGAAAGGATACATTATCTTTGTAAAAAAGTGCTTGTAAAAAGGGAGGCACACCTTTTTTGACCTCCTTAACAGAGCAACATTATTCTAATAGGAAAGACTGCATGGAGGCAGGTTTCAGGTTGACAAAATAACAGAGCTGACCAGCTGAGAAGTATAGCCTGCTGCCTGAGACAGTTCTTGCCCCTGCAGGAATTGTAGACAGACAAAAGAGCAGGCTGAAACAACTGAGTCTTGGTTAGGGCTTATTTTATTTTATTGGTACTGGGAATTTAACTCATGACATTGTACTTCCCAGGCAGGCTGTGCTGCTGAGATATATCCCCGGCCCTTATTTTATTAAATGTTTATTATTTTTTAAAGAAGGAAAGGCTTAATTTAGCTTATGAGGGCTTATTTTTAATAGGAATTTCTATATTAGGTATAAAATTAGAAAAGATGCCCCTGTTTTTGATACTACCCTTATTAAGTTGATCACTACCAGTTGATCTTCATGGTTCAAATATGCTCAACTTTTCTGTGTGTACATTTGATTATTAGCTTTAAAAAAACTTATTTATTGACTTTTCCAGCCTATACATTTTGGTAGGCTTTCAAGGGGAATGTAGTGAACCTAGGCTTTACTTAGATGTATATTGTAGTTCTGATACAACCAGATATTTTAGGAGATAATTTTATTTTTTAGATCATCAGGAAATATAATCTCCAGATCACCAGCAGTAATCTACTCTCTTAGGAAAAGTCATGGTAGGATATGTAGTATAACATTGAAAATATTTTTGTATTTTTGTGGTCCAGATATAAAGTGTGCATGTAGGATTATTACAGATAGAGCTGGATGCAATGTACAGTGAAACCCACATTAAGGTTTTGGTTCAGAATTCACCATCCATGACATCAAAAAGAATAATTAGCTCTCATCATGGAAATAATTAATAGCATTTCCCATATCTAAAGGAACTTTTATCAGAATAGGATTTGAGTGAAGGTTTGAATATAATTTAGAACCATTGATTCTCAGTTCTCTCGTCAAAACTGACTTCCTTGCAGGTTATTGAGATGATATCTTATGTGACAGGTCAAATGGATTTCAGTAGGAGAATGCTGCTAAATTGAGAGCTTTATGATTATATTACTTTGGCTGTACCCTTCACATTTAGTAATTGCAATTGAATGTATTTCTTTGGTGGAATTTGGTTAGAATATAGTGTCATTGTCAGAATGCTTTTGGCAGCACAGTTTAAATTTCTGGCAAGATGGTTTTCATTATTTTCCTACCACAATGTCATGGCAAGAGTGTGTGATCTCGCACTTTCAGAGTGGTTGAAAAATAATTTTTTTTTCTATTAGTAATGTACCAGAATAGGATGTTGAAGATAAGCAAGAGAAAACAGTTTCAAGAGATGGAATCAGTTGTGACTTTCCCTTGTGATCTCTGTAGTGCAGCCCTTGTAAAGGATGCCAGATGGTGTTTCTTTAAAGGATCAGTTTACCAGTTTTTGAGGGTGGATCAGCTAATAGTGAGATGATCACAGATGCATAATTTTAGGTAACTCATGGTGGTGTTGAAATTTCTTTAGGTAGAACTTAGCTGCTAATAATTAATTGAGATTTTTGGTTGTCCTAGTGACTAAGGAATTTACTTTAAACCTTTCAGCATATCTTAAAATTTTTTAAAAGAAAAATTGTTCTTTTTAAGATTTGACTAATGTTACAAAGATACAAATCATTTATTTTACTACCTATAAACTGTTTCAGCCCACTGAAGAAAAGCTATGCTAATTTATATAGCTTTGACATTTTATAATTTTCATGATTTTTAGATAAAGGATTTTATATTTAAAACTTTAATAGTCTAGTCTGAGTTCATTTATCTTTAATTTTTGAAACGGGTAGAGTAATTCATAA
>PVKA01046790.1:0-14719 GCA_004027165.1 Ctenomys sociabilis
GAGAGGCAAGATCTGCACTAATGGTGGTTGGACAGGATATTATGTCGGCTTTTAGTGCTATGGTCATCCACTAGGTAAATAATTATTGAATCTTTGATATAATTCAGCTATAAAAAAACCTGTAAATATAATTTCATGTATGCACCTTGTACAGTACCAAAACGTTATGAAAACAGTTTGCAATGTATTAATTCATCGAGTCTGTATGGTTAAGGTGTCTTGCAACTGTCTGATTGACATTTGTATTTTAATAAAATAAAAATAAATGGAAAAAAAAAGAAAAAAAAATAAACTGACAAAAGTAATTTCTGACAAACAAAGTGGCCAAAATCATTATCAATTGGAAGTATTGAAAGTTTTTCTTTTAAAACCAAGAATAACAGCTAGCCAAATATCTTAGTAGATGAAAGCACATGCAAGCAGGAGCAGGAGCCGGGGGTTCAATCCCCAGGCCTGCTCTGCTGGCCTCATTCCAAGGGCACAATGAAATAACAATTGAGACTGAGCATGGTGATGCACACCTGTTATCCCAGCACATGGGAGGCTATAAACAGGAGGATTACTATGAGTCTGATCTAGTAGTTAGACCCTGAACCACCTGAACACCCTGTAGTCCGTTCTTTAAAATACAAAATAAAAATAACTGAAATCAAGAACAAGAGAAGTATGTTCATTATTACTAGTATTGTTGAATATAATTGTTCTGATAACATTAGCCAAGATAATCGAACAAGAGAAAAAATAGAATGAAAATATATAAAACACAAAGGAATCAAATTATTATTATTTGCAGATGACATGATTCTCTACATAGATAATGTTTTTAAATTGAATAAATGACTCCTAAAATTAAGAAGTAAATTGAGAAATTTAGAAGATAATGACCTCGCTCACTGACGTATTCCACCAAGCAGCCAGGTTCTGTGCCAAGACTAAGCCTCCTGCCACCAGCAAGGGGTGAAACTTGGTGTGGAACCCTGCAGTGGATCTCACGGCAGAGCTGCTAGTAATGAGATTTATCCAGCTAGCATAGGAGCACAACTGCTTGCCTGTGGAGCATAGCAGGATCACTTCCTGGACTACAACAGGAAGAAGTCAAGGGAAGCAGCAAGACCCAATCAAACTTGGTAAACCTGGACCTGGTAAGCTGAAACACACTGCTAGACCTAGATCTATGAGAGCACTCTCTCTCATTCTCTCTTGATCGAAAGAAGGGGCAGTAGACAACTAGAGTGAAAGTCTGTCTAGAAGTCTCCAGGTACATCAAAGGGAAGTGATCAGACAAATCTAAAGTAGACTAATTTAAATACAAATTCCCAATTTTGTATCTGTTTAGCTATACAGTAATAATGCTAGTCCTTAAGGTCTGAAATGCAAACCCATAAATTATGAAGGTTTTTCAAGTACTAAATCATACTACCCATTATTAGTGATGCCAATTATAGTAGTGTAGATACAAAACTGCAACTGATTTAACCATATAATCTCCCTTGGGTATTAATACCTATAGTAGTTAAGGTAACTTTTACACCAAGTCTCTATATAAAAGATCAAAGCACAGTGCTATATAAAATCACAAAGAAAAGGAGCAAAATGTAGTCTCAGACCCAGAGCCCACCCAGACAAAATACAGGAGACACTAACAGTGAAGAAACTGGAAGCCACATGTCTGAAGTAAACAAACAATTGCAGAAAGATATAGAGGATATCAGATCAAAAATAATAGCACAAGTAAGAAAAGAAATGATAACTGTAATGAAAGGATTACTAAGTGGTACTACAGTAGACACTACTAAAAAAAGGAGAGAAAAGAAAAATGATGGAATGTTTGAGCAGTATAGGAAAGAAATAGAAGGCATGAGGCAGGTTCAAAGAGATATAAAGGAAATTAAAACCTCTATCCAAACTGGTAAAACCATTTGAATGAAAATGAAGATAGAGTTCAAGATTTTGAAGACAACGTGTCAGTACTGAAAAGGTAAGAAAAGCTCTCTAAAAAACAACTAGGATGATGGAAAAAGTAATTAAACATCTACAAGATGATGCAAAGATAAACAATGTGAGACTAATAGGCATCAATGAGAAAGAAGGGGTCAATAAAAGTGGAAAGAAAAAGAATAAGGGCAAAAGTAATAGCAGAAAATATATCAAATGAGGGAAATAAATCTGACATTAAGTAACCAAAGAATATAGACCTCCAAGTTACATCAAGCAAATAAAACCACACCCAGATGCATAATATTCGAAATCCAAGAGATCCATCTCAAAAAAAAATACCCTAAAAACCACTGGAGAAGTGAAACAGACCAGACTTAGAGGAAAATCCATTAGAATAATGGCACATTTTTCTTCACTAACCATGAACTCAAGAAGAGCATGTAGCCAAGTACTTCATGTTCTCTATTAAAACATATCTTAGCCCAGAATGTTTAACCTGCAAAACTCTCTTTCAAGTTTGATGAAGAAGCGAAATATTTCTGTGACAAAACACAACTAAAGATTATCATGATGAGAAAGCCAACCCACAACAGACTACTAAAGGGTATTCTGGAAAGGGCCAAAATGAACGGAACTCCATGAATGAGAATGGAAAGAAACCACCAATTCAATACAGAAGAAAAGGGGGTATACAACAGCAGATATATAATATGTCAATCATAAGTCCATACAACTCAATTATACACCGTCCATGTAAATGGACTCAATGGTCTAATGAAAAGAAATGGACTATCACATTGCATTAGAAAGCAAAACCCAACAATGTTTCTATTACACTAAACACACTTAACTCATAAAGAAATTCATAGGCTGTTAGTCAAAGAATAGAAAATAATACTACACATCCCAGCACCTCAGAAAAAAGCACAAGTGACAATCCTGTTTACGGATAGTCCAACTTACATGAACAATCAAATGAAACAAAGAAGGCCACTACATACTAGTTAGGGGAAAAGTTCAAAAGAGACCAGTAACACTCATAAATATGTATGCACAAAACATGGTAGCACCCAACTGTATAAGACAAATCTTAATAGACATGAGAAGTCTAATGTCCAATACTACAATGTTTACAGGAGACCTTAAAACTTCCTTACCTTAAAAGATAGGCCAAGCAGCCCAAAAAATAGCAAAGAAGCAGAATTAAATAAGAACTGGGAACAAATGGACTTAGTAGACATATACAGAGTATTCCACCAAAACACAGCTGAATGCACAACTTTTCTTTAGTTTCACATGGGACATTTTCTAAAATAGACCACATACTAGTCCATCAGTCATGTTTAAGTATATGCAAGAAAACAGTAATTATCCAATGTATATTATCTAACCACAGAGCAGTGAAATAGAAATAAACTAGACAAGAAAACAGAAAAACCCCATAAACATATGGAAATTAAACAAAACCCTACTTAGCAACCAATGGGTCACAGATGAAATTATACAAGAAATTCAGCAATATCTACAATTCAATGAAAATTTGATCACAACTTACCGGAACTTATGGGATGCAAAAACACCTGTTCTGAGGGGGAAATTCATAGCTGTGATCTTACACATTATGAAAGCAACACAGAAACAAATAGATAGCTTAATGCTGCACTTCAAACGTCTAGAAAAAGATCAAATGAAACCCAAAGCCCAAAAGATGGGAGGAAATTATGCAGAGTAGAGCAGAAATTAATGCAATCGAGACAAAGAAAAAGATACAAAAAGGTAATGAATTGAAAAGCTGGTTCTTTGAAATATTAAATTGATAAGCTTGCCCTCCTAAACCAGCTCAGACCTGGTTTGTAAGTGTAAACTTCCACAGCACTCTCAGAATGCTTCCAGATGCAGAGGAAGCCCAGGTCAGACCACTGTGTGAGAGACTATCCATGCTACCCTGTGCCCAATGAACCCCTCCAGGCCCAACCCACACACCACTAGTAAGAACTTAACCTGTGTTCTCAGGACCCCTATGAACCCCTCCAGAAAAAGCGAGGTCCAGCTTGAAAGTGAGAACTTAAGTCCCGCTCTCAGGATCCCTGCAGACACAGACCAAGCCCAAGCCCAGTATGTCTGGAAAACCTCCTGCTCCCCTTTGCCTTCTGCATACCTGCCAATACATCCTAGGCCTCACTTATGCGTGAATCCTTCTGTCCTGCTCTTGGGATCTATCTAGACACAGACCAAGCCTGGCACACAAGCCTGGTGTGAAACTCTGCAGCTGAAGTCCCTGAAAATAGGCTAGGGGCCAGATCCAGCCAGCTAATCGAGGAGCACAACATCTTGCCAGAGGGGCACAGCAGGTTCACTACTACAGGCTGCAGCAGAAAGAGGATGAGCACAGCAGCCAGACCCAAGCCAGGTACAACTGGATGAAATCAAACTTCATAGATCTGCACCTGATAAACTAAGACACTTTGATATACCAAAATCTATAAAAACACCCTCCCACTTTCTTTCTTGACTGAGAGAAGAGACAAATGGTAACTGGTATCAATTCGTCTGCCTGAAAAACACCAGCTATAACAGTGAGAGGTGATCAGAAAGAATGTAGCAAAACTAACTTAAATACAAGTACTCAGTTTAATATCTGCTTATCTATACAGACATAGCGATTGCTCTCACGGTCAAAAGTGCAAGGCCATTAGTTACAAAGTTTGTCAACTGCTAAATATCATTACCCATTATTAGTGTCCCTTATTGTAGCTCCGTAAATACAAAAGTGTAATGAATGGCCCTAAGGCTGGGGAGATGGCTAAGTGGAATAAGCACTTCCTTGGCAAATGCAAAGACCTGAGTTCAATCCTGGTTGTGCTAAAAAAAAATGTAAAAAAAAAAAAAAAAAAAAAAGACTGTAAAGGCCTTAATCATATAATCTATCTTGGATCAGAATTTTAGGAGGAGCTAAGTTTATGAATGCATCAAAGCTCTTAAAGAAACATCAGAGGACAGTGCATACAAAACTCCAAAATGACGAACAGAAGGACCAACAAGCAAAATCAGGCACCCAGCCCACCCACAAAAAGTACAGAAGACACTAACAGAGCAATTTGGGAATCACATAGCAGAAATGTCTGAATTAAAGAAACAATTGCAGAAAGGTGTAGAGGAGCTCAGAACTGAAAGAACCTATGAATTAAAAAAAACAAATTTCTGAATTAATTGGATCTGAACTAAACAATCAAATGTAGAAACATATGGAGGAAACCCTATCTGAAAAAATCTCTGTAGTAAAAGAATTAATAAATGCTCCTAAAGAAGACATTGATAAAAAACTTATAGATTAGAAAAATGATGGATTCCTTGAAAGAGCAACACAGGAAACAAATAGACTGCATGAAGCAGAGTAAAAGAGGCAAAGAGGAATTTAAAAATCTCAATCACAGTTTACAAAAACGTTTGAGTGAAAGTGAATATAGAGTTTCAGATCTTGAAGACACTGGTGCAGCTAGTAAAAAGGTAAGAAAAGATCACTTAAAACAACTAGTATGCAAGATGAGGCAAAATGAACAAAATAAGAGTAATAGCCATCAACAAGAAAGAAGTCAATACAAATGATGTAAAAAGAATATGGGCTGAAGTAATAGCAGAAAACTTCTCAAGTATGGTGTAACAATCTGACATTCAGGTAAACAAATCCTACAGAAATCTAAATATCATCAATCGAATTAAAAACACACTGTGACACATTATAGTAAAGATTTCAGAAAGTCATCACAATAACAATATACTGAAAGCCACTAGAGAAAAGAGAGAGGTAACATTTAAAGGAAAACCCACCAGAATAATGGCTGACTTCCCTTCACAAGCAGCGAAGTCAATAAGAACGGGGAGCAGAGCACTTTATGTCCTCTTTGAAAATAAATTCCATCCCACACTACTATACCCTGCACAGCACTCTTTCCAGTTTGGTGAAGAACTGAAATACTTCCATGAGGAAGAACAACTAAAGAAATGTAATGACAAAAAAGCCAACCCAATGTAGACTACTAAAAGATATTCAAGAGAGGAACAAAAATGATCAGAACTCGAAGGAGAATGGAAGGAACCCACCAAATAAGGAAAACAAACACAGAAGAAAAAAGAGTAAAAAACACCTTGTCAATCATGAGTCAATACATCTCAATTATAACCATCAATGTAAGTGCATACAATCTACCAATTAAAAGGAATATACCAGCACAGTGGACTAGGAAGAAATATCCAATAATATACTTTATTCTTGAAACATATTTAACTCATAGAGAAATTCATAGACTGAAAGTTAAAGGATTGAAAAAATTACATGAGCCAGCCCCTCAGAAAAACACAGAGGTAGGAATCTTGTGCTCAGACAATCTAAAATTCAAAGAATAACCAAATGAAATACAGATGGCCCCTATATATTGGCTAAGGCAAAAATTCAAGAAGAGGTAATATTTATAAATATGTATGCATTAAACATGGGAACACACAACTATATAAGACAAATCTTGGCAGACATGAAAAATCTAATAAACGATACCACAATTTGAAAAAGAGAACTTAACATCCCCTTATCCCAAGCAGACAAAAAATTAGCAAAGAAGTAGTAGAAGTGAAGAAGAGCTTGGAACAAATGGACTTGGAAAAAACTACATGGAAAATAAACAAAAGTTCCTCAGCAACCAATGTGTCATACATGCAAATAAACAAGAAATTGAATAAAATCTACAATTCAATGAAAATTCAAGCATAACGTATCAGAATTCATGGGATGCTATGAAAGCAGTTCTTAGAGAGAAATTTATGACTGAACGCACACATTAGGGAAACAGAAATGGAACAAATAAACAACCTAATGATGCACTTAAATATCTAGAAAAGGAAGAGCAAACCAAACACAAATCCCAAAAGATAGGAATAAATCATAAAGGTTAGAGAAGAAATTAATTCAATTAAGACAAAGAAAACAATTTAAAGAATTAATAAATGAAAAAGTTGGTTTTTTGAAAAATTAAATAAAATTGATAAGCCCCTAGCTAATTCCATCAAAAAGAGGAAAGAAATAAATCAAATGCAAGCAATAAGGAATGAAAAGGGTGAAATTTTCATAGACCCAATGGAAATTTGGAAGATAGCTACTTTCAGAATCAATAGCTACTTTCAGAATCTTTTACGAAATAGAAGGTACAGAAGAAACAGATTCCTAGAAAGGTATAAATTACCAAAAATCAAACAAGAAAACATAAGAACTCTGAATAACCCAATAACAGCCAATGAAATATGAAACAAAATAAAAAAAAAAAATACCAAGAAAGTAAGTCCATGTCCTGACAGACATAGCTGAGTTTTGCAAGAAATTTAAAGAAATGTATTCGTATGGGAAACACTTGAAAGAATGAACAACTGGGAACATCACTTCTTGAGAAGTTTTTGCACATCAAAAGAAATTGTCAATAAAGTAAAAAGACAACCTACAAATTTCTAAAAAATCCTAACTAATAAGCATTCAGACAAATGTCTGCTCTCTAGAATATAGAAAGAACTAAGATATATTAGGGCCCTCAAATTTAAAGACCCAATCCAGAAATGGGCATCTGAGATAAATACACACTTCTCAGAGGACGAAATTATAGAAGTGAATAAATATATGAAAAAAATGCCCCACATCTCTAGCCATCCATGAAATGTAAGTTCAAACAACAGTCAGATACAATTTCACTCCAGAAAGAATGGCTATCATAAAGAAATTAACTAACAACAAATGTTGGAGATGTTGTGGGGAAAAGGGAATCCTTCTCCTCTGCTGGTGGGAATGTAGACTGGTACAACCATTGTGGAGGTCAGTGTTGAGACTCCTCAAAAAATAGGACTGGAAATCCCTTTCAAGCTGGATATCCCCCTACTTGGAATTTTCCCAGAGGAATGGGAAATGGCTATGGTCGACAACTGAAAACATAATATCATAATAATATATGTGTACTTATGTTTACAGCAGCACAATTTGTGATGGCCAAATCTTGGAAACTTCAAATATTCATGTCACCTGATGAATGGATGAAAAAGACATGGTATTTTTATACAATGGAATATTACTTGGCTATAAAGAATGATAAATGTGAAAAATTTATATTGAAGTAGATGCCACGTGAACATATACTCATAAGTGAAATAAACCAGACAAACATGTATAAATATCGTACAGTCTCCCTAGTATAACAAGCTAAAAGCAGAAATACAAATGGAAACATACAACAACTAAAATCAATTGAGTCAGATAAGGCAAAGTGAATGGCATATGCTGCAGGATACTAATCATCTTTTCTTCTGGATGGTTAACAACCTAAGTTCATAAGTCAGAGTTGGAGAAATAGAAGAGCCACAAGGCCAGCAAACATTTTGGCCCTAGCCTTTCAAGGTCAGCGAAGACTCAGGACATAGGATAACTTGTACTGCAATATCATGAAACTCAGTTGAGCTCCAAATTTTCTGAACAAGGAGATTATGGAGCCACAGAGGAAAGACATGAAAGTTCTATAGTGTGCCTGGGGAGAGTCCCATGAAGAGAAAACTTTCTCTCAAGCTCTCACAGAGAGCATTCTGGTCAAGCATTGGCCGTGCGTCTTCCACATGGATGACACAGACAAAGGATCAACAGAATAATGTACAGGACAACAAGATAAACAATGAGAGGACTTCACTGACCACATAAGAAATATAAGGTTCATGTATTGGTATATAAGTCTTGCTCTATCTAAGTCTTAGCCATCCAGCAGAAAAGTATGAAAATGAAGTATACATCATGGGGCCATAATATTAAGCTGAGCTGTAAATGGCTATGGTTGACAATTTCTTTGAATAACTCACTAGTGTTGTGGAATGCTGGACTGTGTTGGATTGTGGTGTCGAGTTCAAGCTCCTAAGTTAGTTGAATGACAATGGAGTGCCCACCTTTGACAGGTGTAGACAAAGGAAGTGGTATAGAAAGAAAAAAATCAGGATGTGTGTGTATAGACAGTAGAGTTGGGATAGATAAAGCTGGGCTTCTACATAATCCTATGAGAGGCAAGATCTGCACTAATGGTGGTTGGACAGGATATTATGTCGGCTTCTAGTACTATGGTCATCCACTAGGAAAATAATTATTGATTTTTTTGTATAATTCAGGTATAAAAAATAAGTAAGCAGCTACACTCTTAATTTACTAATAAGAAACATCTGCTAAAGTAGTATCTGTAAATATAATATCATGTATGCACCCTGTACGATACCAAAACATTATGAAAACAGTTTACCATGTATTAATTCATCGAATCTGCCTCATTAAGGTGTTTTGAAACTGTCTGATTGATATTTGTACTTCAATAAAATAAAAAATAAGTCAAAAAAATAAATAAAATACATTTGGTAATTTAAAAAAAAATAAGTGAAATTAACCACACATACATGTGCAAATATTCCATAGTCTCCCTAGTATAAGATGTCAAAAGAAGAATTGCAAATAGAAATGTATAAGAACAACTAAAAAGAATTAAGTCAGAGAGTCAGAGTAACCTGAACTGAATATGTCACAGAGTAATAATCAGCTTCTCTTGTGGATGGTTAACAACCTAAGTTTGCAGATCAAAAGTCAGAGAAATGGAAGGGCTGCAAGGTCAGCCAAGATGTTGGACCTAGCCTTTCAAGGTCAGTGAAGACTCAGGATATGCGAGAACCTGTACTGTAACATCATGTGACTCAGTTATGCCCCCAATTTTCCACTCAAGGAGATTATGAGCCAGAGAGGAATCTGATTGATGATCTATAGTGTGCCTAAGGAGAGTCACATGGAAAGAAACATTTCTGTTAGTCTTTCACATAGAGCAAACTGGTCAAGCCATGGCTGTGACTCTTCTACTTAGCTGACACTGACAAAGGATCTACAAAGTGAGGTACAGGGTTATATGATAAACCCTGAGCGGAATTAATTGTTCTCATCAGACACAAAAGTTACATTTTTTGTTATATAGTTCTTGCTTTATGTCGGTCTTAACCATTCAGCAGAAAAGTATAAAAATGAGTTATATAAAATAGCATCATAATAATAAGCTGAGCTGCAAATGGCTCTAGTTAACAACTTCTTCAGATAATCCACTAGTATTGTGAACTGCCGGACTATGTTGAACGGTTTTGAATTCAAGCACCTATAATAATTGAATGACAATAGAATACCCATCTTTGATAGGACTAAACAAAATAGGGTATACAATAGAAGAATCATTCTGTGTTTGTATAAACAGTACAGTTAGGATAATTATGCAGTATTTTTGCATAGTTCTATGACAAGAAAGATTTGCACTAATAGTGTTTAAAGAGGATATCCTATCTGCTTCTTATGCTATGGATAACTACTAGGTAGATAACAATGTAAAAATTATTAATTATTGAAACCGTACTATAATTCAGCTTTAAAAAATAGAGAAGTATACAGCTACATTCTCTTACTGATTAGAGGCCTCTGCTCTAATAATGATTGTAAATAGAATATCATGTATGCACCTTGTACCCTTGTACAACAGAAAAACACTACAAAAACCATGTGCAGTGTATTAATTATTGAATCTGTCCTACTAAATTAATTTGAAATTGTCTCATTGCTATTTATTGTTCAATAAAATTTAAAAAGATTTAAAAAAATAAATTTACAGAAGACTTAATCTGAATTCAGTTCGAACTCTACAATTAAATTGAAAAGAATGTAATACTCCCAAAATCATTCCTGGAGCCAAATATTATACGAAAACCAGTGAAAGACACAGCCAAAAAAGAGACCTACAGGCCAGTCTCCTCATGAACAAAGATGCAAAACTCTTCAATAAGATCCCAGCCAATAAAATATAGGCAATCATCAAGAAGATCATACACCATGACCAGGTAGGAATCATCCCAGGGATGCAAGGATGGTTCAATATACACAAACCAATAAATGTAATACACTATATTAATAGAGTCAGTGGTAAAAACCTAATGACCATCTCAATTGATGGACAAAAGGCTTTTAAAAGTGTCCAATGGGTATTCATGTTCAAAACCCAACAGAAAAATAGAATAGCTCTGCTCAACTTCAATCAGATGAGAGCCATCTATGACAAACCAATGGCTAATGTTATTCTTTTTTTTTCTTGTGGCCCTGGGGATAGAACTCAGGACACTGCCCTTGCCAGGCAAACATTTTTCAAATAAGCTTTCTCCTGGGGCCTGGTTAATGTAAAGCAAAAACGCAGAAAACTTAAATCTTTTACTCTCAGACCTGGTACAAGACAAGGATGTCCTTCATAATCACTCTTATACATTATATTTCTGGAAACATTGGCTAGATCCATTAGACAAGAGAGAGAAATAAAAAGAATAAGGGTGGGTAAAGAGGAATATAAACTATTATTATTTACAGATGACATGATACTTTATTTGGAAGACCCAAAAAGCTCCAACAAGTATCTCATAGAATTAATAAAATAATTCAATAGCATAACAGAATGCAAACTCAATAACCAAAAGGCAATAACCTTCTTCTCCACAGATAACAAGCCCTCTGAGAGAGAAACTACAGAAAGAATACCTTTTACAATAGCACCATGGAAAATTAAATACTTAAGGATTAATATAACTAAAGTCAAACAACATCTATTCAATAAAAATCGCAGTGCTCTAAAAATTGAGATAGTAGCAGATTTCAGAAAATGGAAATTTATTCCCTGCTCCTGGATAGGAAGAACCAACATTGTGAAGATACACCCAAAATTGTTGTACCAATTTATGTAATCCCTATCAAACTCACCAACAGACTTCCCAGAACTAGAGAAATTGTTCCTAAAATTTATTTGAAACCACAAAAAAAGAACTAAAATAGCAAAGGCAATTCTTGGCAACAAAGACAATGCAGGAGGCATTAAAATTCCTCACTTGACATTATAACACAGTGCTAGTAAGATAAATTCAGCATGTTACTGGAAAAAAAAAAACACCTCAGGATCAATGGGATATATTAGAAGATGAAGAGGTGACTGCGAACACACTCAGCCATCTGATCTTCAAAAAAGAGGCCAAACACACTTACTGGAAGAAAGATAGCCTCTTTAATAAATGGTGCTGGAAAAACTGGCTTTCTACATGAAGAAAACTAAATGTTGACCCAGGTTTATCACCATGCACTAAGCTAAAGTCAAAATGGATTAAACATCCAAACATTAAAACAGAAAAACTGTATCGCCTGGAAGAGACAGTAGGAGAAACTCTTGAAGACATAGGAGTAGTTAAAGACTTCATGAACAAAAATCAAATTGCATGGGTAATACATGAAATAACTAGCAACTAAGACCTCCTCTTATCGAGACATTTTTGTTTTCAAAAGAAGTTACGAAATATACACAAATATACACAAACTAATAAATGTAATACACTATATTAAAAGACAACCTACAAATTTGATAAAAATCTCAACTAATAAGCACTCAGACAAAGGTTTTCTCTCTACAATTTAAAAAGAATTAAAAAACAATGGGGCCCCAAAATTTAAAGATGCAATACAGAAATGGGCACCTGAAATAAACACACACTTCTCAAAGGATGAATTTATAAATACATGAAAAAAGTTCCATATCATCATCCATCTGTGAAATGCAAATTAAAACAACACTGCGATACCATCTCACCCCAGAAAGAATGGATATCATATAGAAATCAACCCACAACAAATTTTGGGGGGACTGTGGGAAATATGGAGCCCTTCTCCAGTGCTGGAGGGAATGTAGACTGATGCAACAAATATGGAAATCAGTTTAGAGACTCCTTAAAAAAACTAGGACTGGGAATCCTGCTCAAGCCAGCTATGCTCCTACTGAAAACGTCATATCATAGTGACATATGTGCACCTATGTTTATAGTAGCACGACTTGTGATAGTGAAATGTTCTATGAACCAAAATGCCTGTCACCTGAGGAATGGGAGAAAAAGGTGTGCTATTTTTGTAAAATGGAGCATTATGTATTAAGAATGATAAATTTAAATCCTTCTCCTTTAAGATATACTCATAAGTGAAATAATCCAGACTCACATGTGTAAATATGATATAGTCTGCCTAGTGTAAGTACTCAAAAAAAGAAATAAAAATTGAAGGGCAGAAGATACTTAAATGAAAAGTGAGCGTTTAAGGATTAAACAGCAAAGAGAGAGCAAGGAAAAAAGCTAAGAATCATGGCTGGGTGAAAACCGTACATTTATATACACAAAATGGTTAAGGCAAGGGCCCTGAAAATCTCTTTCAGGTTTTTGACAGTAGCAGTTAATTGGTAGGATTCTCACCCTGACTAACTATATATACTGATACTTCTGAACTAAACAACTGTATTGAAGATAGCAATGTGCAATTCTAGGGACATGATTGGAATGCCTATCATTCTGGCCTTCTAATTATGTACTACTTCTAATGTTAGATCAATTACTACTAGACCTTCTCTCAAATAAATATTTGTTTTAAAATAAGGCAATTAAAGAAAAGAAGAGAGCACAAGAAAAATGTTATAGAATTTTTCTGCCAAAATGTTTTATATGGTTTGCTTTTAAACTTTCAGTGCAAAATTGTGTAATTGTTTTAACATTCTGTAAGCATTTAAAATTTAGTGGCTTGGTGAGATAGCTTAGAGGGCAAGGAAGTTTTCTCAGAGGAATAAATGCTTGCCCATCAAGTGCAAGGTCCTGAGTTTGATCCGTGGTAACCCCAAAATTAAAATAAAAAATGACTACAATATCTATGGTTGTTTGAAAATATCATTTCCATTTTATATCTAAGGTGTTTGTATTCAGACAAATAGTGATGTTAAACCCAATTGCCTCTGTTACAGGGTATTAAAATCATTAATCTTCTCTTCTGGATATTTAACAGTGGAAGTTTGCAGAACAAAAATTAGATAAATGGATTGGCTACATAGATAGCCAACATTTTGTACATAGACTTTCAAGGTCAATGGGGACTCAGAACATAATAGAACCTGTGTTATGACATCCTGCAACTCATCGGTGTCACAAATTTTCTGACCAAGGACGTTATGGGGCTACCAAAAGTGATCCATGTTGTATAGTGTGCGTTTAGAGATTCTCCTAGAGAGAAAAATGACCCTTAGGCTTTCAGAGAGCAAATTGATCAAGCAGTGCCTGTGAATTATCCAGGTGGCTAACATTAACTAAAGATTTACAAGGTGCTACACATGGATTCATGGTAAAGCCAGAGGGGATTTGAGTGACCTCGTCAGATACAAAAGTTATACTTTTAGTTTTACAGTTCTTGCTTTAACTTGTTCTTGAGCATACAGCAGAAAATTACTACTAAAAAATGATTTTTTAAAAAAAATTGATTTTAAAGAATTAAAAGAAAAACAAGAGCGAAACAATGACAGAAACAATACATATGGTGCCTAATGCCAAACCAAAAACAGAAATTTAAAAATAATAGTTGTATTGCGTATTGTTGTGAAGCCTTTTGCTCATACTACTAGATACTGTTATACAAGTTGGCTCAACTAATTAAACATTTATGCTTTCAATAAACCTTACTTTTTATCTTGTCCTTTTTACTTTTTTATTTTTAAATTTATTTTGAAGTGGGAATAGTATTAATTAATAAAATATTTGTAATGGTAAACAGAAGAATAAGATGAAAGGTACTTAACCATGGCTTCCATATTGCACATTGCTGTCTTTAATGTAGCTACTCAGATTACCAATGTTAGCGTACAGT
>PVKA01046791.1:0-14716 GCA_004027165.1 Ctenomys sociabilis
TCTATATCTCTTTGACTGTGTTTCATGTGTTCTATTTCTTTTCTGTATTGCTCATTCAAGGAATCCATCATATTTCTGATCTCCTCAATTTTTTTATCCATGTCTTCTTTAAAGGTAGTTATTAATTCTTTTTCTGCTGTGTTTCTTCCAAGTTGGATTTCCTCTGTATATTTCTGGACTTGTTTCGGTATTTCAGATCTTATGACTTCAAAAAGTTCTTTTTTGATTTCAGAACTTATTTCTGCTTTGAGTTCCTCATGATCTTTCTGTTGTTGTTTCTTTGCTTCAGATGCTGTCACCGGGCCACGGGAGGTGATGGGCAGCTTAATCCCTGGGAAATGTATCTCAGGCACTATGGGCCTGAGGTTCTACACTCACTGACCTTTGATGCCCAGAGAATCAAGGAAATTCCCACTCAATCAGTAGGCTTTAGGTCAGGAGATCCGGGGAGGTGTTGGTGAGTGGGTCCTGAGGTTTCAGGCCAGTCACTGGCTTGGAGGGGTTGGGGACAGGGATCCGTGTAGCGTGCGTGGGAAGAAGCCAAAGGCTCTCCCTCGGACTCACCACACTCTCACTGATCTGGGAAGCCTGATGAGTCCTGTAAATTCGCTCTCGCTGGGCGAGCTTGGCACGGGAACCAGGAGGCCGCTGGAGTCAGCCACTGTCTCTGGCTGGTCTCTGGGGCTGGGCAGGGGCGGGCGGGATGGAGCAGGATGGCGGAGTCGGCCGCGCTGTCTCTGGCCGTTGTCTGGGGCTGGGTGGGGGCGGGCGGGATGGAACAGGATGGCTGCGTCGGCCGCGCTGTTTCTGGCCAGTCTCGATACAGGGGTTTCTGAGAGACTTCCTTGGCTGTGTTTGCTTTCTGTTTCAGACCTCTCATACCAGAAAGACCTTGAGCTCTGCCTCAGATCATTTCTTCATCTGCTTTCTCTTCGTGTAGCTCATTCAGCCCCATGACTCTATTCACTCCTCATCTACCGAAGACTGAGTCCCTTTTGTATTTCTACAATAGCATTCCCTAGTCTGGGTAATTTATAAAGAAAATGAATCTATTTCTCACTGTTCTGGAAGGTAGGAGTTCAGTTTCAAGGCTGCAGCATAGAGACAGAGCTCCTTACTACAGCAGAACAGGGTGGAAAACAGCACATGGAGAGGGAGCAGGGAAAGGGGCCACCTCTGTAAAGGGATGGTTATGGATTAGAAAAAGATGAAAATATGGAAAGAATAAGAATAATACTAATGCAGGGGGAGAGAGAGAGGAAGGGAGGGACAGAGAGACAGAGAAAGAGAGGGAGAGAGGGAGACAGAGATGGAGAGAAAGAGAGGGAGAGAGAGGCAGAGAGGGGAGAGAGACAGAGGGAGAGAGGCAGAGAGCAAGAGAGATACAAGGAGAGAGACAGAGAGTGCACAAGAAATGAAGAAGTTCACTCTGGTGATAATGAGCCCACTTCACAATGAAAACATTAAAAGATTCTAAATGGCCTAATCACTTGTTAAAACCCCCACCTCTCTCTCAGCACTATTGTATTAGGATTGCTTCCAACACATGAGCTTTGGGAGATACATTCAAACTATTGCAGCCTCTAAAACGAGTCCCCCCACTTTATGCTTTTTCATAATACCGCTGTTCACATATTCACTTGTTCTAGCCCAAAGCCTCCCTGTCAGTCTCAGACTCTGTTCATCTTTTCTCTTCCACTATGAGTCTCTCACCTTCTCTAGAATCTGACCACCCTATGTTCCAGAATCCTGGCCCAAACCATTGCTAAGCCAAGTCATCTTTCTGTTTCCATTCTTGCTCTTACATACTCAGAGCATCACCTTGCAGATAGAGAGGGGCTTTAAAAATATGAATCAGGGATACCCTGGGTGTGTAGCCTAGAGTTATTCTTCACATTTCCATATTTTGCTGCACAAGTGGCATGAGCACTGCGCTAAAAACATGGGTATGGTCTCCTGCTCCTCAAGCATATGGGGGGGGATATATCTTCAGTGTCCTGTATGAGGTGCTAGCCTAGCCAGGGAAGATGCACCTCCCTTGTCATTCTCTTTTTCTCTTTTTATTTATTTATTTATTTTTATTGAAGAGCAAATAGCAATGAGACACTTTCAAGACAAATTAACAGGACAGATTCGATAAATTAATACATTGCTGTTTTTATAGTGTTTTGGTATGGTACAAGGTGCATAATGATATTACACTTACAGACATTATTATAGCAGATGTCTCTTATCAGGAAGTTAAAAGAGTCTAGCTGTTTATTTGTCTTATTTTTTGTAGCTGAATTATATCACAGATTCAATGAATAATACCTTCTACATTGTTATCTTCCTAGTGGTTGTCCATAGTACTAAAAGCCGACATAATATCTTGTCCAACCACTATTAGTGCAAATCTTGCTTCCCAGAGAATTATGCAGAAACACTGCATATTTATCCTAATTGTACTGTTTATACACATACATTATGGGTCTTCCTTTGTATGATATGACCCTTTTTTTGTCTCGACCTGTCAAAGATGGGCACTCCATTGTCATTAAACCAATTTAGGTGCCTGAACTCAGTGACACAATCCAACGCAGTCCAGCATTCCACAATACCAGTGATTTATCTGAAGAAATTATTGACTATATCCATTTTCAGCTCAACTTACTATTATGGACTCACATCTTATACCTCATATTTATGCTTTTCTGGTGGATGGTTAAGACCGAGATAGAGCAAGACCTATATACCAAAAAATGTAGCTTTTGTTTCTGATGAGGTCAGTGAAGTCCATTCAGGGTTTATCTTGCAATCCTGTACCTTACTCTGTACATCCTTTGTCTGTATCATCCATGTGGATGAGTCACGGCCAATGCTAGACCAGTTTGCTCTCTGTGAGAGCTGAAGAGAAAGTTTTCTCTCCATGTGACTCTCCCCAAGCACACTATAGATTATCAATCTCTTTCCTCTGTGGCTCCATAATCTCCTTGATCAGAAAATTTGGGGCACAACTAAGTTTCATGATGTTACAGTACAGATTCTGCTATGTCCTCAGTTTTCACTGACCTTGAAAGGCTAGGGCCAAAATCTTGGCTGACCTTGAAGCTAAATTTGACCTGTAAACTTAGGCTGTTAACCATCCAGAAGAAAAGCTGATTAGTATGCTTCAGCATATGCTGTTCAGTTTGCTCTATCTGAATAAATTCTTTTCAGTTATTGTTGGACATTTCTATTTGCATTTCTTCTTTTGACTTTTTATACTAGGGAGACTATGCAATATTTGCACATGTGTGTCTGGTTTATTTCAGAGTATATGTTCAAGTGGCATCCACTTCAATATAAATGCTTCAAGTTTACCATTCTTTATAGCTGAGTAACAGTCCATTATATAGAAAAACCACATATTTTTCAACCATTCTTCATGTGATGGGAATTTTGGTTGTTTCCAAGATTTGGCTATTACAAATTGTGCTGCTGTAAACATAGGTACACATATATCACTATGATATAATGTTTTCAGTTCCTATGGGAAAATTCCCAGTAGGAGATTAGCTGACTTGAATGGGATTTCCAGTTCTACTTTTGATGAGTCTCCACACTGATCTCCACCAGTCTATATTACCACCAGTAGTGGAGAAGTGTTCCTTTTTCCCCACATCCTCTCCAGCATTTGTTGTTGATTTATCTTCTTGTGATAGCCATTCTTTCTGGAGTGAGATGGCATATCAGTGTTGTTTTTACTTTCATTTCACGGATGGCTATGATGTGGAGCATTTTTTCATATATCTATTCACTTCTTTGCTTTTGTCCTCTGAGAAGTGTGTATTCATCTCAGATGCCCATTTCTGAATTGGGCCTTTAAACTTGAGGGCTCTAATATATCTGAGTTCTTTATATATTCTAGAGAGCAGACCTTTGTCTGATTGCTTATTAGTTACAAATTTTTCAAAATTAGTGGGTTGTCTTTTCACTTTGTTGACAATTTCTTTTGACATGCAGAAACTCCTCAAGAAGAGTTTATCCCAGTTATAGATTCTTTCAAGTGTTTCCCGTACGAATATATGTTTGTTCATGAACTCTTTACCTACCCCTATGTCTTCAAGAGTTCCTCCTACACTCTCTTCCAGGAGATTGAATGTTGCTCTTTTAATGTTTAGATCTTTAATCCATTTTGACTTCAGCTTAGTGCGTGGTGATAGAGCTGGGTCAAGTTTTAGTTTTCAGCATGTAGAAAGCAGTTTTTCGAGAACCATTTGTTAAAGAGGCTATCTTTCTTCCAGTAAGCTTATTGGGCCCCTTTGTTAAAGATCAAGTGGCTGAGTGTGTTTGTAGATGTCTCCGCATCTTCTAACCTATTTCGTTGATCCTCAGGTCTATTTTGTTGCAATACCATGTTGATTTTATCACAGTGGCTTTGTAATACAATTTCAAGTCAGGAATTGTGATGCCTCCTGCCTTGTCTTTATTGGCCAAGATTGCCTTCGCTATTCTAGGTCATTTGTGGTTCAAATAAATTTTAGGAATGATTTCTCTAGGTCAGGGAAGTATGTTGGTGGCAGTTTGACAGGGAATGCATTAAATCTGTACAGCAATTTTGGGAGTATGGCCATCTTCAAGATGTTGGTTCTTCCTATCCAGGAGTATGGAATATCTTTCCATTTTCTGAAATCCTCTATAATCTCTTTCTTAGGGTGTTGGAATTTTCTGTGAAAAGATCTTTGACTTCCTTGGTTAAGTGAATTCCAAGGTATTTCATTTTCTGCAGTACTATTATAAAAGGCATTGTTTCTATTGTTTCCCTCTCACTGTGTTTGTTATCTGTGTAGAGGAATGCTATTGACTTTTGAGTATTGACTTTGTATACTGCTATGCTACAGAATTTATGTATCAATCCTAGTAGCTTCTTGGTAGAGTTTTTTGTGTCTTCCAAGTAAAGTATCATGTCATGTGCAAATAATGATAATTTAACTTCTTTACCTATTCTTATTCCTTTTATTTCTCCCTCTTTTCTAATGGCTGTTGCTTATGATTCCAAAACTAAAATGAATAGGAGGGGTGACAGAGGACATCCTTGTCTTGTACCTGATTTAAGAGTAAAAGATTTCAGTTTTTCCCCATTGAAGATTACATTAGCTTTTGGGTTGTCATAGATTTTTTTTTTTAATCAAGTGAAGGTAGAGTCCATCTATTCCAATTTTCTGTAGGACTTTGAACATGAATGAGTTTTGGACTTTATCAAAAGCTTTCTCTGACTCAATTGAGATGATCATGTGGTTTTTAGATATCAGTCTATTAATATAGTGTATTGCATTTATGAATTTGTGAATATTGAACCATGCTTGCATCCCTAGGATGAATCCTACCTGATCATGGTGTATGATCTTCTTGATGATTTGCTGTATTCTATTTGCTAGTATTTGATTGAGGATTTTTGCATCTATGTTCATGAGGGAGATTGGCCCATAGTTCTCCTTTTTAGTTGTTTCTTTCCCTGGTTTTGGAATCAGTATAATACTTGCCTTCAGAAATGATTTTGGGAGGACTGCTTCATGCTCAATTTCATTGAAGAGTTTGAGGAGTGTAGGGATTATATGTTCTATAAATTTCTTATAGAATTCAGTTGTGTATCTATCAGGACCTGGACTTTTCTTTGTCAGTAGGCTTTTCATTATGTTTCATATTTCGTTGGCTGTTATTGGCTTATTGAGAGTTCTTATATCTCTTGGTTCAGTTTTGGCAATTTGTACCTTTCAAGGAATCTGCCATTTCATCTATGTCTTCTATTCTGTGAGCGTAAAGATTCTCAAAGTAGCTATTGACAATCTTCTGACACTTTTCATTCCTTATTGTTTGTATTTGAATTTTTCTTTCCTCTTTTTGATGAGGTTGGCTAGATGCTTATCAACTTCATTTAGTTTTGCAAAGGACCAACTTTTTGATTTGTTGATTCTTTGGACTATTTCCTTCATCTCAATTGAATTAATTTCTTCTCTAATCTTTATGATTTCTTCCTGTCATTGTGCTCTGGGTTTTGTTTGCTCTTCTTTTCTCCGCTGATTTAGAGTGTATCTTGAATCATTCATCAATGATTATATTAAATATCAATATTTATTGAAATTACCAATATTAGTTATGATTGATAATGATTAATGATTTCCAAAAAACTAACCTCTAAATCTACATCTTCTACAAAGCATCCTTAGACTAAATGCAAAGGAACAGAGTTCAATTACTTCTGTTCTTAAAAACAAACTAAATGACTTATTTATGGCACATTTATGGGCATAGATATTAACTCTTTTACATGTCTTGCAAAATATATGTATATGATGAGTCTTTGCTATATCTTCTAGCTCCATGGAAAACATTAATGGAAGCAGAAAGTAAATTTCAGGTTTTACTCCTTTCATATCTTCAAAGAAAGGGCATGTGTTAGACAGTATAAAACACTGAGAGTATGGAAAATGCAGCAACACAATCTTCTATAAAGGTATTCAAATCAAAATAAGAATTTACAATATTTATTACGAAATTTATTGTAAAGCCAGCCAACTTTATAATCGACATATAAGTTGGTGAAAAGTAGCTTTTGTCTTCGCAGTTTACAGCTGTAGTGGGTGAGATTTAAGACACCATCGTTACAGGGCCTTCCTCACATGGGACATCCATGGTTGGAAGATATTTCTTACCTTTGTACAACAAGTTTTCTATCTCTGATGTCCAAACAGGACTTGGAGCTCGGGTCTCATATCCCCAGAGGTGCTAAGGGATGGCACAAGAGTGGAGGCAACCTTGGAGGGGGCAGTGGTGGCCAAGCCTTCAGCCCAGGTAGACCCAAGGGACTCATCTCCTTCATTCTGGCCTGCAAGGACAGTGACCTACGTACACACACACATATATGTAATCACATTTTTGCTTTTTATAATACCAAGTCAGAAAAGCTGGTTTTCTTGGGGGAATGCTTAAAGAAAAATTCAGCATTGCTGTCATAGTCTGGTACTATTTCAAATGAAAGTTCAGGAAATAGTGCCCCTCCTCTATGTCATCCACCCTTGGAATATACCTAGCTTGTGTATTTTCCCACCACTTTGTGTGGGGCTCTGCAGACGCCCACATACTGCCATCTGCCAGCCAGGGCTGCTCTTGGGCTAAATGCTAACCCAACTAAGCTCAAATGCTTCCCAAGAGATCTGCATGCAAGGTATAGAAGTTATGAGGTTGGGAATCTTATTGTCTTCATTTTTTTACTCAGACTCTGCTATAAAGAAAACATTCAGGTTCCTAATGCCCCCCCCCAAAAAAAATCATGGCCTTTTTCTCTCCATTTCCTAATACTAGAAGTATTATAAATGCATCCCAAGTCAGCTATAATAAAACTAACTCATTTTGAGACTGGAAATTGGGGTGACAGAAAATGACAACACGGTTGGCACAAAAACACTAATAGCTACTGCTGTCACCTTTGACTGCTTACCTGAATGTTGGATTGTTTCCTCATATTTGGGAAGTTTTCTGCAGTTACTTCTGTCCATATTCTTTTTATATCATTTTATTGACTCCTTCATTCTCATTGATGCCAATTAATCTCACATTGTTCATCCTGGCATCATCTTGCAGGTGTTGGATTATTTTTTCCTGCAATCTCATTGTTTTTAAGAGATCCTTTCTCACCTTTTCACTAGCTGCACCAGTGTCCTCAAGATCTGAAACTCTGTCTTCACTTTCACTCAAATGGTTTTGTAGACTCATGATTGATATTTTTAGTTCTTCTATATTGCTTTGACTCTGCTTCATGCATTCTATTTCTTTTCTTTATTGCTCATTTCAGGAATCCCTCATACTTCTGATCTACTATATTTTTTATCCATGTCTTCTTTATAGGTAGCTATTAATTCTTTTTCTGCAGAGTTTCTTCTAAATTTGGTTTCCTCTGTATATTTCCAGACTCGTTTCTGTATTTCAGATGCTATGATTTCAAATAATTCTTCTTTCATTTTGGAAATTATTTCTCCTTTGAGTTCCTCAAGATCTTTTTGCTATTGTTTCTTTGCTTCTGACTCTGTTCATTCATATGTTTCAGCTGGAATAATTTTCTCTGCACTTGCTCTGGGTGAGCTTTGGATTTCCCATATATATTTTTGTATTTGATTCATTATTTCAGATGCTATGTATTTAAATATTTCTTTTTTTTATTTCAGGCAGTAATTCTGGTCTGAGTTCCTCTATTACTTTCTTCTGTTGTCCATTTCCTTCTGTCTCTGTTAATTCATTCATTTCGCCTGAGCTAGTGTCCTCTGCACTTTTTGGTGGACTTGAGACCTGAGATTGCACTTTTCTCCTTGTCTTTGTCATTTTGTATAGTGCTGATCTCAGACCTTTGATGTAGATCTTTCTTGCAGCTATAACCTTAGTGTGTGATGAGATTTGGGTGCCGGTCTATTAAGTTTGAGATTATCCAGTTATGCCTGGCCTGGTTCTAGCTGCTGTGTTCAGTTCCTCTTTACTGTAGCTCCTGTGGTTCCCCCCTGTTGATTCCCTCATCACGGGAGCACTGGGGGTCGCAGATGCTCTCCCTCATGCTCACCAGGCTGGGTAGGGGTGGATCAAGTGCCAGGAAAGTCACCAAAAGTTCTTGCTCCCATGGCAGGTTTGGGACAGTGGCTCCATGGAGTTGCCAGGCAGGTGTGTCTGGCATGTCTCAGGCAGGTGTCTTGGAGCATGAGCCTCTGGATGGCTCAGAGTGTGCAGGGAGAGGCCAAAGGCTGTCCCTCAGATTCACCACACACTCACCAAACTTAGATGCCCAGGGAGTCAGGGAAATTTCCATTCGCTCAGTGAGCTTTGGGGCATGGGCTCCAGGGAGTTGCCGGCGAGTGGGCCCTTTGGTCTCAGGCCGGTTACTTGCTCGGCAGACTTGGGGATGGGAATCCGGGTTATGTGGCACTTGTGGGAAGAAGCCAAAGGCTCTCCCTCAGACTCACCACACACTCACCGAAGTGGGAAGCCAGACGAGTTGTGCAAATTCCCAATCGCTCAGCCTCCCTAGGGGCAGGACCCAAGAAGTTGCTGGAGTCAGCCAGGTGTCTCAGGTCTCTCTCGGTGAGCATGGGTGTGGGATCTAGGAGGTTGCAGGAGTCAGCCCTGCTGTATTTGGCCGGTTTCTCTGTCTCTGCGGGTGTGGGGGCAGGATCTAGGAGGTTGCTGGAGTCGGTCCAGTGTCTCAGGCCATTCGTTCTCTCTCAGCGGGCTTGGTCCCCTATCACTGTTTATAAGCTCCTTGCCTTTGTATGCCCCTCTTCCCAAGCCAAGGGGACCTTCTTACAGAAAGATATAAGATTACAAATCCCTACCAACAATGGCTACATCTTTTCAGTGATTTGCCATTTGAAGCTTAGGTCATGTTTATGAACAAGAATAAAATGTGCCCACATGCTACAAGTTTTGAGGGGCCAGGATCAGAGGTGATGGGAAAGGCCCCCTTCCATGTATACTTCAGTCACTGAATCTGGGTCGCTTTCAACAGCAGAGGTAGCAAAGCCTCACATGGATCTGCTCCTTTAATTTACTGGCCAGGAGCCTCAATGGCAATGTTCTGACTGCAACCTGATTCTCTTCCTTGCTTATATGAAATATATTTTTCCCACTGAGAAACCCACTCTACAAGGCTTCCAGGTTTCAGTTTGTGTTTGGAGAACAATATACCTGCATACTGACATAAATCTTAACTCACAGTGTCAAATGTGTGAGAATTCTCATCTGCGTTTTGAAAATCTATCCACTTAGTTTGCCTTCAGAGTCACCATGATTTTCTAACCTGCCAGAAAATTCCATCGCAGCTGCTCTTGGGGCACTGTCAAATGCTCTTGTTTCTAGTCCTGACTTATTAGTGCCTCAGGGCTGTGCAAACTCCACTTCACCAGTTTTATGTACATAAAATGTTAACATGGGAGCTTTGGGCCTAGCCTTTCCTTTTATTTCTTTCCTACTTGAGATTATAGGCATGGTTTGGAGTCTCAGGACAATCACTTCTTCCTCCTACTCTTGGCATAGATGTCTATGTCCCTGGAGCCATCTCCATAAGTCTCACTTCTGCCCAGCAGTGAGTAGCTCTCCCACTTCAGTCTTCTGTCTCTGAAAATGATCCCATTGCAATGACCCTGCCTCATTCTCTTGATCCTTAATCTTCCCAGTTGCCTCAAGTTTCTAAAGAAACAAATCTATCTTCATCTTGTCAGCTTCCACACACCTCTGCTTCTGAGCCTTCTATATAATCCATCTAAAATTGTAGGACACAAAGGGGCTCTGAGTAGGGATGAGGTAGATTAACAAAAGGAAATGTGGAAAGAATAAGAATTACACAATTAATGCGCCAGAATATTTCCAACCAAATCCTGCTGTTGTGCGGTTTTCTCAGGGCTTAAATCACACCATTATGGAGGATGTCTGCTCACCATGTGAAATCAGTGCAAATTTCATAGGAAGTATGGTCTGCCATTTGGCAATTTCACATGCTATTGCCTTACATGTTGTTGAGGTTTGGGTCTAGTTGTATCCCCAAAGCATCATGCAGTTATGGGGTGGTCAGCTTCTAGAGCTTGTGATTAATTCATGATTCAATGCTGGGATTATGGATGTGAGTGCTACATTGCCCTGGGCCAGACAGCCTAAATGTAACATAAGGAAAGGAGAAAGGCTGCCCTCTGCCACTGCTCCTCCCTTTTTTCTCTTGCTGTTTTCCATAGCCCTGAACTGTTGCCCTCTACCATGTGCCATTCTGCCTTGGAGCCAGCCAGCTGATCATGGACCAAAACCTTCACCAACTGTGAGCTAAATAAACCTTTCCTTTCTTAATTTTGGATGTCAGGTATTTTGTCCCAGCAATGCAAGAAAAGTGACTGAGACATGTCACTCTGTGGATAGGGCTACACATAGAATGGTGAGAAGCAAAGAAACCCCAGTTCAAATAATTCCTCCCCATTCTTGGGTTCAACAACTTAATAACCTAATCTACTTACTTTGGAGCTTTCTCTTTGACCAGCTGCACAAACATTTAATAGTAAAGTAATTGGCCATGAGTAGATTATCTAAGTGCACAGGTAGTGAGTGGTGTTTAAATGCCCCTTTTACATTCATCTTTCTTTCAGCTTGCCTGACTAACTGCCCTTAGTTCTGGACAAGACTTGTTTATAAGAAGAAGGCTGTAGCATTTTTTATCTGTGTGACGTAAGGGATTTGAAAGTTTCATTCAAAGAAAAAACATATCTTTTTCATTTACTTGTCATGGGTAGCAGGAATCCTACTACTTACCATTTATTTCTTTTCAATAAGCAATAGCTTACATGAGGTAGCTAACATGTCCATTTATTTTTGTTATTTTGATTTTATTTTTGATACAGGGTATCACTACATAATTTGGACTCATTGATGCTCCTGTCTCAGCCTCCCTAGTGCTGGGATTGCAGGTATGCACCACCACACCCAGCTCTGGGGCTGGCATGGCTTGTGTTACTTGGAATCAAACTCCAGATCTTGTGCTTATCAGGCAGGTGCTTATCCTTAGAGCTATCTCTCAGGTATTAACATGTCCATTTAAATGTGTAAATATTATCTTAGACAAAGAATACTATTATATGATGTGATTTTGTCTGATTGATTTTAATTTGTAATGAGTAGCCCTCCAAATACTGTGATTCCATGACTTCCTGTGTCTCCAGGCAAGCAAACAAAGCAAGTACTTATAATTGAACAATATAGACTCTTTTTTTCCTTGGATGGAAATCCATTTCTCTTCCAATTTTACCTCCTCAAAGACATCTTTGAAAATTATTGAGGAGTATCTTCCTGGTCCACAGATTCTGCCCGCCATTGTTTGTCACTCGTGTTCTACTCTGAGCTACTGCAGTACCATGGCTCAGAAGTTACCTCTTGAAATCTTATAGTTTCCTTCCATAGGTAGCTTCCTTTTTACAAAAGCACTTTCTTTCACATCTGAACCCTTTGCTAACTCCCCAGTGTTCAGTTCAATGTACATTGAATGTGATGGTTAACCTCCATGTCAACTTGATTGGACTAAGAGATGCATAGAGAGTTTGTTGGACAGCGAAGGACATTAAGTTCTTCAGTGGATTAACTGGTGGATGGCCTCACAATAAGATGGGCTACTGGAACCTGGGCTCTAGTTGGAGAAAATCAGGGCATGTCTTTGATGGGTATGTCTTTTCTTGGGCTGGTTCCCTTGTTCTTTGCTTCTCATCAGCCAAGAGGTAAACAACACTTTTATGCCCTACTTTTCTACCATGAAGCTTCTGCCTTGGAGCTGGCTGACTACAAACTTAAATGCCTGAAACCATGAGCTTAAATAAGTTTTTCCATCTTTAAGTTACATGGGTATTTTTGTCTCAGCGATAGACAGCTGACTAATACAATGAAGACCTGAGAACAACAGTAGAGAAGTGTATTCTGAAAATAAATCAGTACTTGGACTATTCCTCCTCTACAAGGGAAACAATATTCGTTTCCCCCAGGGTGCCACTTAATGGCTATGTCTCTCCTTAGCTTCCTCCAATGTTGAAGTAGCAATTTAACTTCCCCAAGAGGACTATTTACCATGTTTGGCCTGTTGTCAAACTCCACTCTCAACACAAAATCATCTTCAACACTTCAGCTCTGGCATTTTCCAGAGAATCTGCCAAATGGTCGTACATAGTTGTTCAGTGTCTCATCTTTTAGATAAATGGACAAATGTGTAGAAAGATGCAAATTAGCCAATCTGATTCAAGAGAAAAACTGGAAGTTGAATAAATCTAGAAAGAAAACCTTTAATTAGGAATTCAAATTTTTTCTACAAGCCTAGATGCAAATGACTATTTTTGTGAGTTCTAGCAAATATTTAAGGGAGAATAAAACCAATATTAACCAGATTCTGTTAGAAAATAGAGAACACGTCCCAATTTGTTCTGTGATATCAGTATTAGCCTAATCATAAAGCCAGGTGAAGGCTTCAAAAGAAAAGTAGGTTATGTACATAGGTACAGAAATCTTTAATAAAATATTAGCAAAACAAATCTCTCCATATGTAAGAAGAATTATATACCTTAAACAGCAAGATGAAAATAGGAGTGCAAGGTAGGTTTGGTATTTACAAATCAATTAATTGTTAGTGATATTAAGAGAATAAAAAACATAAAAATGTAGTCATCACAATGAAAGCAGGAAAATCATCTGACAAGTTCCAGCACCCATTCATAGCTAAAGTACAACATACTGAGAATAGAAAGAAATCATAATCTGAAAAGGGAGAGCTATAAAAACTTAGGGCCACCATACTTAAAGTAAATGATTAAATGCTTTTCCTCTAAGGTCAGGAATAAGGGAAAGAGAGCTGTTCTAACCACTTGTATTCAACACTGCTAAAGGTCACAGTCAGCATACAAAAGGATTAAAAAGAATGTAGGTGCCTTCAGATTGAAAAGAAATTATATGCATTCACAGACGGCATAATCTTGGGTATAGAACATTCTAAGAAGTCTATCAGATCTATTACAATGAATAAGTTAAGCAATGTTGCAAGACACAAGATCAGTATACAATATTCAGTTGTATTTCTACATACTTGCAAAGGAAATCTGAAAATCAGGTCAATAAAACAGTGCAGTAAGGTGTAGCTCTGTGCTTGAAGTGCAAAATCCTAGGTTTAACCACAATGGCAAAGAGGACGAAGAGGAAGAGGAAGAGAACAAGGAAGTTGCTGGGGGTGGAGAACAGAGCACTTTTAGAATAGATTTTTAGAAATTCTTAAGAACAAGTCTTCCAAAAGAACTGCAAGATATACAGGATAAAATAATAGAACATTGCTGAAAAAAATTAAAGTTCTAAGTGACAGAAAAGTATATCGTGCTCACAGAATGGAGCATTCTAATAGCCAAGACTGAAGTTCCTTCTCAGTGGTCTATAGACTTAACACAACCTTAATCAAATCTCTGCAGGCATTTTTCATTTTTAATAGAAATTGACAAATTGATCCTAAAGTTATGTAAAGGGGCTAGAATAGCCAAAGGGTTTGTGTGTGTGTGAGTGTGTGTGTGTGTATGTGTGTGTGTGTGTGTGTGTTGGGAATCGAATTCAGGACCTTGTGCTTGCCAGGAAGGCATGGTGGCCAAAGAAACTTTTAAGAACACTTTTTAAACATGTAAAGTCACAGTAATCAACACAATGTGGTACTGGGATACGGAATATGGATAGACATTGTCAATGGAACAGAATATAGAGTTCAGAAATAAACTGATATTTGACAGGGGGTGCCAAGGTAATTCAATGTTGAAGGGATATTCTTAAGCATTTTTCTTTGTGTAACTTCATATATATATATATATATATATATATATATATATATATATATATATATATATATATATATATATATATATATATATATGGAACATTAGCATATATAATTGTATATATATAAATATATCATTGCTTTACACTATATGCAAAATTAATTCATTGTACATTAAATATAAAAGCTTAAATTAGAAACTTCTAAGATATAAGAAAAATACTTATTATGATCTTTGGATAGACAAAAATTAAGATACTAGAAGTCTTACCCACTCAAGAAAAATTGATGAATTACATACATTTCATGAAAATTTAAATTTTTCTCTGTTTAAAAGATACTATTCAGAGAGTGAAATGATAGCCACAAATTGGACAAAAGTACTTATAGATT
>PVKA01046792.1:0-14718 GCA_004027165.1 Ctenomys sociabilis
ATATTATATATTTTATATATACAATATAATATTTTTATATTGTATTTTAGGGAAGGGTCTACAGGATGTTCAGGGTCGTACTACTAGATCAGACTCAAAGTGATTCTTCTGTTTTTAGCCTCCCAAGAACAGGGATTACAGATACACACCACCATGCCCAGTCTCAATTGCTGTGTCAGCATGCCCTTGAAGCTGGGCTGACACAGCAGGTCCCTAGTATCAAATCCCTGGGCCCTGGGCCTGCTTTCAGGCACTTTAATACACTGACTTATTTGGCTGGCTCTTAAGTAAATTATAAATTTCATAGATGCACACCTGAATCCAAGCATATCAAACTGTATAGTGTATATACAATTAATAGTGTCATCACTTTACCACAATAAAGCTTTAAGACACATACACACAAACACACACATACACACACATTGAACATCCAAATTGCAGGCAAAATTTGGCATGCTGTCTGCTAGTTTTCAATTTCTGTATTCAAGAGCATCTGGAGTCACTTTCTCTGAAATTTCTCCACATTTACTGCTAATATGCAATTTCCATAGATTGCAGATGAAATCGTAGAAAAGAATTCTAGAAAACATTTGAAAATGAAAACTGAATATATTGAATATGTGTATTAGCATACAATTAATGCATATTTATAATGCTTATGTCATCATTCATAAAATAGATTGCCCATTTTCAACACAGTCATTTCCTTGCCATTTGGCAAAGCCTATAATTTTCTCAGGATTCAAGGGAAATGGGAAAAGGTGCAAATCTATTTCATACTACACTCCAGAACAAGTAAATCCTGATACCATAAGAAGTAGGAGATATCCTAAGAACATCTACATTTTAGACCAATTCTGAGATACAAGGATACATACACAAACATTAACTATGCAGTCAATGGGTTTGGGGATTTGTTTACACTGTTTCCAGGGTTGCAAAAAAAAATGTCAGTATATGCCTGTATCTACTTATAAACAACCACAAAATACCAACAAGCCACATAGTAGGTCGCCAACAAGTATACCCACAAGCTTGTACATGCCCATAATCATGACATAAAGAATATCTACATGAACACTATGCATATATCTCCCATACAGACCAGTTTCCTATTTTTCTTATATAAATTCATGAAATGTTGATGCATCACTACTCATAAGCATTCTTCCAGGCTTAAATGAAACTCCTCAAAGAACTTAGAAACAGAAATGAATAGCTGTCTGGTGACCAAGTTGTCACTATGCTCCCCACCAGTGTCAATTTTCACTTGCTATCAGATAAGCCTTAAAGTAATGGAGTTGATATAACCCAGTTCTGCAGGTAAAAAGAATACAGACATCCTTCATGGCAGACTGTAACATAAAAAGGGCTCTGAGGAATGGCATTTGTCCTTTGTCAAAACAGTGCAATAAAGAGATCTTTTGTTGACAGCTCACCCCCGTTTTGGTCAGCTTAATGTGGGTGGAGTTCCATAAAGCTCCATTCTGGAATGTTGTCCATTTGTGCAAGGGGCACCTTTTGCAAGCTGTATGCTTTCTCTTCTGTAAATTGCGGTTTCTCTAAAAAAAATTGCTATAGCATTCAGAACAATTAGAGATAGCCCAATTTTCACAGCTCAAGTTTCAGGTACACGGAGCGTCCTCTATACCTTTCTCAGGGACATCCGTCCACATTTCTGAAGGAGAGGTAAATGGCGTTTCACCACCGCTGTTCATAGTGCCCTACTCTGCCTCCTTTAACACTGACGACCGGTGCTGTGATTTTGTTTCTAAAAAATTCATCTGATATCTCACCATGGGAAATTTTTTAACAGCATGTTTAGAACAGATAATTAGAGAAAAGGCCATATTAGTAGCTAAGGGATATTAAAGAACACTGACTGATCCATGGCAAATTTGAAGGCATTTTTAATTGTGCATTCTTCTACAAATTCATTATTAGGTAGCTTTCATTCGTCGGTTTTCAAAAGAAGAAATATATAGATACAGATTTGATATTGTTATAGCTGTGTATTACATTTACATGAAATATTTATATATTTATATGAAAATGCTGAATATTAAAGTAAATTAATAAAAAATTTAGTCCAGAGAAGGGTGTTAGAGATTTTCCAATAAAATAAAGAGCTCTAACTCCAGTAAACATTTCTGTGGATAAAATGGTGGTGGAAATTTAAAGAACATTTTGGTAAAGAAAATACGTCTTGCCTTCCGAAGTAGTAAAATAGCGAATACTGCCGCACCACTTCCCATGAGCTACGTGTTGCTCTCCATATACTTTCTATATTAACTCATTCCATTCTCCGGACAGTGCTACGAGGCAGGCACTGTGACTAGCCCTATTCTGCAAATGAGGAACCTAAGGTGGACGGGGCATGGCGCATGTGCCTACTAGACAGGACTCCTAAACCTAGAGCCGACTACCGCGAAAAGCAATCTGCGCATGCGTGTTCTGTCCTTCCCTAGCCTGCCCAGTGCTCTGCTGTTATCCAACCACCCAGCTGTGCCCACTGACCTGCAGCAATCATCTTTAAAACTACAAGCAGTTAGTTATTATTGTCGAGTTCTATTAAAGGGTCAAGCAGGTTCTAAGAGCACATTCCGAGGGGAAGGGGATAGCTGAGGAACAATAGGGGACAAGAGGCAGCAGCTCCAGAGTTGAGAGAAGAGAATTGAAAAGAGAATGCAAAGAGTAATTTTTAACCAGACAGGGGATTTCTGTGGACTGATTCCTGGAGGCTTAGCACATCTTCAAGTCACTGATCTAAGGCTAGCAGTTCACTCCTGTTCAGTACTGATCTATCAAGGACCTCACTGAAACCTCATCGAAAAAAGGAGGCAAGCTGAGGCAGGATGCTTCTTCACCCACCTTGAACTAGTCTAGCACAGTTCCATCCTCCAAAAACTTTGAATCAGGTAGCGGGTTGTCTAGCAAAGCAATGTGAATCTTACAGTTGGGTCTGGAAGAAGAAAAATACTGCTTCTCAGTAAATTCTGTCATCTGGAAGATACCTCACCAATTTGTCTCTGTCGGTACTGTTATCTAACATCTTTGCCTGAGAGACAAAATTACTCCCAGAAGAAGAGGTCTAGAAAAGTTGTTAAATTCCTTCTGTACCAGATCTTTCCCCTGCTCTTTCTGCACTCAAAAGACCCAGGAATGGATATGATCTTCATTTTTATATCCTGTCCTATCCTACGTTAGCACCCAACATTGACTTAAAAAAAAAACATGCCGAATGGCTTGATTGGCTTCCAAAGCACAAAGTCATCTTAATCATCCACACATATCATATATTACAGAATATGGAATAGTAAAGAAACTCATTGCGGACAGATTCCGGAGTACCGTCTTTTACAGTCACATTTGTGAATTTCCACTCATGTAAAACTAGATAAATAAGTACAGCAATATCTTAGTTGCTGAATGGCTCCAAGCTCAAATTTTTCACTGCTCACACAGAAAAGTTCAAAAGAGTTTGCTCACTGTTGGTAATTTTTGTCAGTGGATACACTGAACATCTAACTTGAAAAAAAAAAAAAACTTTAAGGGCCAAGAGTGAGGAGTCTCACATCTCATTTGGCCAAGGACACACAAGGATGACACTTCGCTCAAAACGCTGCTCTCTGCAGACAACGTGCAGCGTGGTGCATGGGTTAGTGTACTAAACCGCTCGTCCTTGTGCTTTTGCTTTTGCTCTTTACTCACATAAACTATCGTAAGCATGACTACAAAAAGACTGGCGCAAGCGGTAAAGCCAGGAGGACAACTCTGAAAACCACAATAGTGTTAAAGAAAGAGATCTCTGTGGAATTTGTTAAGGTTCTGGTAGAGTGATTTTATAACTGTAATTTCTTCAGACCTTGGAAGCAATTATTTCGTTTTCCATTATTTATTACGGGAAAAATATGTTTAGCTCTCAAACTTTTCAAATTTGGAATGAATTGAGTCTGATGACTCAATGTAGCGAGAGATCACTACACTCAATATCAAATGTATGGGTTCTGTTTTATTAAATATCAGTTAACTTTTCTTCAATAGCCAGGGGTGAGTTATATAATAAAGTGATGACTTCTATCGTGGGGTTGAAGCCAAGGTCTTTGCACTGAGTTACGTTCACAGCCTTTATTTATTTTCTTATTTATTCAATCATTTGTTCATTTTTATTGAGACAAGTTTTTACCAAGTCATCACTTTGCCCAGGCTGAGATCAAATCTGTGACCCTTCTGCCTTAGCCTCCCAAGGGATTCTGGGGTTGGGCACATAACACCACATCTGGCTAATATATAACTTTTTACAGGTTTCATAATGACTTTGTACTTATAGAGGCAGTTTCCTCATTTGTAGCTTTACAATGTTTACCTGATTTTTATAATTAGGTTAAGAAATAACAGTAGTTGAGGTTTGAAACCAAAAATATATATATATATTATATAGTCTCCCCTCCTGGTTCTAGGTTTAACTTAATTAGAAAGGATTGCAAAGCGAGCCACTGGAACCTTTCATTATTGAAAGGTTTATGGATTTCTAGGTGCTTTAAAAACCAAAACACACACAAAAAAAGGCAAGATTCAAAAATCTATGGTCCTGTTTCACATGTGTTCTCAGTAAAATAACTTCACTAATTTCATTATAATAGCAGAATTCAAAATTTGATGTTATAAGGAGATTTTTAATGTTAAAAGCTCCCGAAACCTCCTTCTGAGGTCTCTGGCCCCATTTTCCCCTGCTCTGAAGCCAGCTTTCCTCTCCCCATCCTCTATGCTGCCTGCTGCTGTTCCAAGCAGCCTCCCTCACGGACGGTCGGATGAGCACATGCACCTCTTTCATCAGTGTGGGGTTGTTTGGGGTCACTTAGCCCTCTAGTGTGTGTGTGATCCTTGACTCTGCCTTTCATGTCCGGGTGGAAAGGTGGGGAATGGCAGGTTAAGCTAACCTCCATAGATAACAGAAACTGCTCTGACTTTTATGACTTTCTGGGGTGAGCAGATCCAAGGTACAGCAGAGGTAGATGTGTAATGCTTCTAATGAAAAGAGCAGTTGTTAAAGCATTTATTATGTTGATGTTGGCAGGCCCCAGACACACTTGCCATCCAAGGACGTGACAGCAAAGGACGCTCTGGACAGAGGTCATCTCTCTCTCTCTCCCGCAGCATCTGGACCATCATCTGTCTCAGCTCCCCTCAAAGTGCAGGATGCTTGCGACTGCAAGCAGAAGAAAGCCGGGTCAGATGGGTCTAGCACCTGCCAAGGGGCAGGTGAACGAAGCGATGGCCAGCTGGCCCACAGCCAGCCTTAATGTCTGTTCTCCTCAGCCCCTAAAGATACTTGGGCTATCCTGGTTGCTATGTAAACAAAAATTTCAGAAAAGCCTACTTAGGAATGAAAACATCCGTATCTAACAGGGTTGCTTGTGCTTCTTTATGACCAGGCAAATGCTGACTAATTTCACAATATTCAGCTTTGCCTTGCTCCCGCTTTTCAGACCTTAGCCAGCCTGACCCAACAGCTGTTTAACTTGGCTCCAGGCTTTTATGACTTTATTTCCAGCAAATCTTGAACATTTTCATTTGATTTTTCCCAACTTGACTATGCAACTCAAAATTTGTTTTAAATTTTACGGTCTTTTCTTTAATAACCCCCCAACACACACACACACACACACACACACACACACACACACACACACTTTTTTTTTTCCTTCTGCTTCTTACAGCTGTAGCTTTGGAATCTGAGTTGGTTTTCTAAGCAGCAGCAGGTTTTGTGATGTGAAAGAAAGGAAGCTTGTGAAAGCAAAGGGAAGTGGCCACAGCAGAGAAGATCATTTTATTGCCTCTTCGGATCCCCTCAGTACAAGCTAAAACCTAACACTAGGTAAATATTGAAGTACACAGTGAAGTTAGTGTTCAATAAACATTTACTGTGAATGGAGGCATTAGCAAAGGCTTAGGCCCCGCCTGAATTCCCATGAAATTTGTAAATATTTCTTTCATTTGTTCTCCATTTACAATTAGTTGCGGTCAAGCTGATCAAAGCCAGAAGAGGCCTGGTGCCTGTGAACCCGCATCCTTCACGATGACATCCACAAAGCAGAATGAAATATGGAATATCAGGTTTCCACGGATGTATGAACTTGTAAAAAATCTGAAAGAATAGGAGGTTTTTCACACTGAGTAATGTGAAACATTTGGTGCAGATTGGAGGCCTCTGAGGAGGAGAGAGAAAGCCAAAATCCATCAGGCTATAGAGCAGACACAAGCCCAAGCAAACACCAGGGTCCTTCACTGGCATCAGGCAGGGTAACTGCTGCAGGCTCCCTGCTCCTCAGGAGTCCTGGTGAGGAAGCCCCCTCTGCAGGCTGGAGAGGAGGCATGCAGAGCTCTACCCTGTAGGATGGCTTCCCAGGGGTCCCAGCTCAGATTCGTCTCCCCTTCCTCAGTGTCACAGGATTTCAGGGTTGTTGAATTACCGCTCCCAGTGTCCAGCCAAGTGGACACACCCTTTCAACTAAACAAACTATCTTCAACCAGACAGGCATTAACGTTAATTGGGCAAGCCCCATCATGCACCACATAGCAGCCTGTCAGTCAAGGGAGACCATCTACATGAAGGTGGTCCGGTGAGATTACCTCTCCCAGTGACATGGTAGCTATCTCAGTATGTGAAAGTACACACTGTGACACTTGCACAGCAATGGTGCCTGAAGCCGCACTTCAGGGTTTGTCTCCACTGTCAAGCAACGCTCGTAACTCATACTCAGCTAAAATCTTCCTGTATTTGAAATACTAAGTAAACAACCCCAAGGGAATTCAGGAGAATACACTGACACAAAGCCTCCAAAGCTACATGGAACTGGTTTCCCTGCTCCCTCTTCTCCTTTCGCTGTCACTCAGGGTTGGGCTCTCCTTTGTGACTAGTACAGGGTAGTTTAATTGCTTCCTATGCCTTTCCCAGCTGTCAGGTCACAATGGGACCTGGGGTGGAGACCTAAGGCTTAAGTATTTTACATTCTTTCACTTCCAGAAACGCATACAGCCATGGGGCAATGTCTCTCCCATTATTAAAAAGCAAAACGGCTACTACCACTGCTGACATAATGAAGGGCTGCACAGCAATTTGCTCCAGATGAAATGTGGAGGGTTATTCACCAAGCATATTCAGCCAGTAGTAGCAGGCAGATCAAGCACTTGCATTACTCTTTGAGAAACACAGATCATCTTTCCTACCTTTCACTACTCAAACTTCCCTCACCCTAGGAGGTTGCAAATCAACCCTTGCTGCTGCCCAGATTTGGAGATAGACACACTTCGTTCAGATACACCCTAGCACCAAAACACCAGGGAAAGAGAGATGCCCAAACCCACTGTATTTTACCAAGAAGAGGAAAGGTTTGCCTGAAAAATGACTAGAGGGAAATAGGGAGGGAGCACGAAAGGATATAGATGATAAATTCTCTGTGAAAAGAGCGTTCTCTACCCGCTCACACACCCCAACTCTTCCCCTTCACTGAGTCTCTTGATGGATATGGGTAGATCCAGTAGGCTTGCAAACAGCAGACGGCTTTAGCAGGATATGGAAACATCACCTTTAAATTTTGAAAGCTATACCAAGCTCTTTCTTCAGAGGGAACTTCACAAAGCTCTCCAGAGGAACTGCCTTGGATTCCAACAGCTGAACTGAAATCTACTCTCCCAGGCTTGGGAAAAGTCATATAAAACACTGCGCAATGCAGGGGGGTGAAAGCTTGCTGCTCCTGGAATGCAAATAGAGCTTAAGGCGTGACTTGCCCAGGATGGAGGACATCAGCTCAGAACATCAGAACCATCTCAATGCTTTCAGAATTTATTGGACAGGGCAGAAGGAGAATACCTTTAAATAGTCTCATAGTCTCCAAAGAGTACACAGTACAAAAAATTGTGCCAAGGTCAGATTTCAGCAATTTGCTAACAAATGATTTGAAATGGGCATGAGTTAGATGTGTTTTTAATGAACACGAGGGAACAGTTTTAAAGAAGAATCTGATCAAAGGGAAACAGTAATGGGGGATATGTCTACAACCAAATTCAACTCGACAAATTTAGCTTGCTCAGATGTATGTCTCTGTAAGAGTGTGAGTGATGAGAGATTCACAGGGCAATGCCATCCAACCGTACATACGGGCAAGAATTTACTATAGTATTTTGAATGCACAGCTATCATTCATTTCAAAACAACAAGCGTTAGCACAGTTGAGCATCCACTTACACCTCACTGACTACAACCCACGCTTCTCTAGCACTAAGTGCCATAGTGACTGCCAGCAATTTATACTGTTTCTCCCTTGTGCATGTGACCCTAAAAAAATGGGTAGTTTAATTGTTTATGTTGGCCCTTTGCAATTATGGAACTATAGTATTAATCTTTCTGGTGATGCACCTTTTCCATACAATATTATTGCATTTGTTAGAGTGGACCTTGCTGATACATATAAGTAATCTTTCATCTTTGCAGCTATATAGTATTCTACTGTGTTCAAGATTTTTTTATTGATGAATATATATTTATATATATGTTCACAGCTTATATGAATATGTTGAATGTTTTTTTTCTCATAATAAATACCACTATAAATAACCCTGTCTCCTAAGGCACACATAGAAGATTTTCTCTAATGTTCATGGATTTTGCAGGTCATGGACCATGCTTGTGGTTCAGCATTTTCAAAATGATTTTTTTTGTTTTGTTTTCTTTTTGTTTTATTTTGTTTTGTTTTGTTTTGCAGAACCGGGGATTGAACTCAGGCCATCAGGGAAGTTCTTATTCCACTGAGCCATCTACCTGGGACCTTTCAAAATGATTATATTGGTTTTTACATTCAAAAACAGTGCCTGAAAATTACTGTATCTTAGTTAACATATGGGAACACAACTAAGTATGAAATGACAGGCATTGCCATAAGTCCCCAACTCAGGAACACTGAAGTTATGAACTCACAGATACATGTAGCTCCTGGCCTGCAGGACACTGTCCCAGCTGTGTGCTTGCTGCATGGCATGAGAGCACAGTGGAGTACCATGCTCAGTTGGAGCTCCAGGAGTCCAGAAGCAAGACAAAAAGCAGTGTTGGTGTGGAGGGCACTGCTAGGAAGTGCAAAGCAATAACGATGGAAACAGAAGCAACAATAACTGGAAGATTAGACTGAAGCGACAAAGTGCAGATTCATTCTGAGGGGCTCACAAATGAATCTGACTGTTGAACCTTCCTCAGAAACAGAACTCATTCATACGTCATAGATTTACTGCAATTTACATTTCTCTGACTAGTAATAAAGTGATTGTTGATTCATTTGTCATGGATAATTGATTCTGTAAAACTGTTCTTTAATTCATTTGCTCATTTCTTTTTCTACTAGGTTGTTTCTCTTACCATGAGCAGGAATTTGTGTACTATGGCTAATATTTTTACTGAATTTATGTTGCCTCCTAATGAATAGAATTTGGCTTCATTTGGTTTGAGACAGGGTGTCACTGTGTAGCCCAATCTGGCCTCAAACTCACAGTGATCCCCCTGTCTCAACCTCCCAAGTTCTTGGATTACAGAAATGTGCCACCACATAGAATTTCTCAAGTTACTGTTTCTGATGACTAGAAATACTAGTTGCGGCTGGCCAGATAGATCAGCGGACAAAAGCGACAGGGATTCAATCCCCAACATGCTGTGCCAGCCCCGCCCCCAGGGTGAGCTGAGACAGTGATTGAAACTGGGCTTGGTGGTGCACATCTACAATCCCAGCGCTTTGGAGGCTAAAAACAGGAGGATCACTACAAGTCCAAGCTGCATAGTGAGACCCTGGAGATCTTGTACTAAATACATTAAAAAAAAAAAGCAGAAAGAAATATTTGTTGCTCTGAAGTTAGTATCTCCCTTTATGAGTTATGCTTTTGTGTCTTGTTCATGTAATCCTTCTCTATCCTGTCTAAATGATCTTCTTCTATATTAATTTCAAAATACAGTACCATCTAGCCTTTCAGATTGCCATCCTTAATGCTCTGAAATTAATCTTCGACACAATGTGAAGCAATAATCTTCTATTTGTTTTTCACACATCATCAATTATCTCTATACCACTAAAAATATGTAATTTTTCTTCCATACTGTCAAATAGTCATAATAAATTTCATGTATTCACTGTTCTATTTTTCATTACTTCCACTCTATTCAAGTTATCCACTTTGTATCCCTAGGAGGATAACCGCCCACTGGGTAGGGCAAATCGGAGGGAAAAGACTGACCCCACAGTCACAAGAGCAGTTGCAAGAGGATCGCTACAAGTGATCTAAAAGACAATCTAAAAGGAACAATAGAATCAAAGAGAGGGGGCCAGGGAGATGGCTCAGTGGAATAAGCACTTCTGTGGTAAGCACAAGGGTATGTGTTCAATCCCGGTTCTGCAAAAAAAAAAAAAAAGAAAGAAAGAATCAAAGAGAGGAAAAAGTATGTTCTCAGGGGAAGATATGGTTTTCTTCTTTTTCCATTGAGGGATTATTGTACTTCTTAAAGCTGCAACAGGAGATCTTTCATGGATTCTGGAATTCTCTGGCACTATTTCTCCTAATACTACCACTCCTAAAACTATTCTATATTCTCTCACTGGCTTCCGTTGGTCATTTTTACTCTGTCCAAAATGTTGCCCATACTTTCTGTAGCTGTCCATCCTACTCAATTTCTTGCTTATGTATAAATATTTTTCTGATATATGTTCATTTTCTCATTTGCTGTGTCTAGTCAGATTGTCAATCTATATGTTGAGTCCTTAATTTATTATATTACATTTGTCCATTTTAAAATTTATAGTATTTACTCAAAAGGAAAAAATATCTAGGATGGGGAAAAGGAGAAGAGAAAGGAGGAAGGAAGGAATGGAGCTAAGAAAGAAGGAATACAGCTCAAACAGAAATCTAAGAAAAGTGTACTACTAGTTCCTATTAATTTATTGAAAGGAGCAGTTAATGCTTAATATTTTTGACTAATTTTCATGCTTACATCTTGTCATTGGAACAACTACTTTGGACACAGTGATGTGCAATATAACAGCCATTGTTGAACTCATACCATCTTATTTTTTGAAATTCTGTATCATTTCTAATGTTTTTGACTTTTTATTCTCTTTAAAATAAAAAAGACTATTTGATTATCTTTATTTATCATTCTTTGCTAACAATCTCCATATTTTCTTTTAATTCAATTCATTAAGCATGCTAATGCTGATCACTTTAAAGTCTGTGTATAATAATGCTATCTCCTTGCTTGTCTCATTTTTGTGAATATCTGATTGGATTTGATAGCATGCCCCACGTTTCACAGACAAAGATATTATAGAGAGCAAAACAATATGCTGTACTTATATTCTAGGAACAATTTAATTTCCTAGTTTGGCAAGAAGAAAATATGAAAGGATATCATCAGAACGCAATTAAGAGTAAGCAGGTTTAAACCCTCATCCTGTGAGTACTTATCTTCATGGTCAATTTTACTCCTGGTGTGGAATGCTTACAGGCCCTGACTGAAAGCTGGGGTGCCCCTCCATCAATGAACCTCTCCACTCCAGCCTTGTAAGACTACTGAAAGCTGCAACCAACTTCTATATCTCTCAATCATAACTTTGAATTACAGAATCTATAGTTGATTCCAGATGAAAAGCAAGCCCTAAGTACTGAACTCAATTCTTCTGTGGCTTCCCTTTCATTCTGGATCTTGGCCCTTAAAATTTTCAACACCCATGTAGCACAGTGAGCCTTCACCCATTAATCCCTGGCTCTTCTGAGAGAGTTGATCAGAAATACGTCAGTCGGCCCTTACTAGAAACAAAACTCTAGGACTTTTGGATGTTTTTATCTTGAAAAAAGATTAATACTAACATGTTAAAATTAGTTTTCAGTTGTATTTGGTACGTAGAAGTATTTTATTAAATATATTTTTGTTAGCAGAATCACCAAACTTTCTTGATAGTTCTAGTTATTTATTTCTTGATTCATTACAATTTTCTGATACATCCCAGTTTTTCCTCTCATATTTGGGTAATCATTTTCCTTTCTCCTTCCTAATGCTTAAAGATGTTTAAATTATTTTTCATTTATTTCATGTTGTTTTGCAATCCCAGTAAAACTGAAGACAAAACAGAGACAACCTGCTACTGGTCATAATCTTTGACCGATAGAAGCATCGTACTCCCTGATTTCAAGATACGTTATAAAGCTACTGTAATCAAACAGTCTAACACTGGCAGAAAGTAAAACACATGGACTGGTGGAGTAAGGCAAATAAAATGTGACAAACATGCAACAATGTACAGTGGGAGGTGGACTGCTCTTCAATACAATTTAATGAGAAAACAGAGTATCCGCCTGCAGAAGGATGAAATATTATCTGCATCATAAAATAAATTTCTAATGCATTAAAGGTTTAAAGGCAAGACCTGAAAATGTTAAACTACTAGGGCAAAATACAGCAAAATTTATATGACATTGGTCCAGACAAGGTTTTCATATATAAGCTCAAAAGCAAAAGCAAAAATAGTTACATAAAGTTACATCAAACTGAAAGGGCTTTGTGTAGCAGATGACACAAGTAAAAATAGTGAGGAGACAGGTCACAGGATGGGAAGAAATATTTGTAAGCCATGTAGCAGAAAAGGACGGTTTATAATAAGTACAATATATACATAAGAATCTCAAAATACTGCTGATGAGAAAGCAATCCAATCTTTTTAAAACTTGGCAAAAAACTTGAACAGGCATTTCTCAAAAGAAGACATACAAATGGTCAGATTGACGAAATATATTCAACATCACTAATAATCAAGGAAATACAAATTAAAGCCACAATGAGAGGCCACATTACACTTGCAAGAATTATTGTAAAGATGTGAAGAAACGATATTTTTTATACTTTTTGTGACCAGAAATGCAGCCATCGTGAAAAACAAAGTGGAGGTTCTTCAAAAACTGAAAAATACAACTACCATATGGTCTACAAACTCCATCAGTTCATATTTTCGGAGGAATAGTAATCAGTATGTTAAAGAGATGTCTCCACTTCCATGTTTACTGAAACATTCACAACAGTTAGGATGGCCACCCGTGGGTGGCCAGACAAGGAAAGTGTTATAAATATATACAATGAAACAAAAAAAGTGGCAGTTGTTTTTTTCTCAGTCTATGAGGTATGCTGATGGTGTTTTGATTGGGATTGCATTACACCTGTAAAAGAGTTTTGGAAGGATACGTTGGTTCTTCCTATCAAGGAGCAAGGAAAATCTCCATTTTATGAAATCCTCTTTGGTTTCTTTTCTCAGAATGTTGTAAGTTTCACTTCATAAGTCTTTTACTTCCTTTGAGAGATTGATTCCTAAGTATTTCCTTTTTTTATATGTTATTGTGGAAGGCATAGTTTCCCTGATTTCTCTTTTGGCAAGTTTGTGGCTTGTGTACAGGATGGCTATTGATTTTGGAGTGCTGACTTTGTATCATACAATGCTGAGTAATTTGTTTATTAATTGGAATCTTTTTGCTTGTGTACAGCAAGGCTGTTTACTTGGGGTATTGACTTGGTATCCTGCTGTGCTGTTGAATTTGTTTATGAATTGTAAGAGTGCCTTGATAGAATTTTTTTCTACATAGGTCTTCCGTGTAGAATAGCATGTCATTTGTGAATAATGATAATTTCACTTCTTTCTTTCCAATTCTTTCTCCTTTTATTTCTCCCTCTTGTCTAATGGCTCTGGCTAACTTTTCCAGACTACATTGGATAACAATGCTAATAGCAGGCATCTTTATCTTGTACCTGATTTCAGGAGGAAAGCTTTCAGTGTTTGTCTAACCAGAATAATATTGACTGTTGGTTTGTTATAGATGACTTTTATTAGGTTGGGGGGAAAGTCCATCTCTTCCACTTTGCTGAAGGATTTTTGTCATGAATAAGAGTTGAACTTTATCAAAAGCTTTTTCTGCATCTATTGAGAGAATCATGTGATTATTGTCTTTGGCTCTGTTGATATAGTGTATTATATTTATAGATTTGCATATTTTGAACAATCCTTGTATCCCTGGGCAACAGCCTACCTGGTCATGGAGTATAATCTTCCTGATGATTTGCTAAATTCTATTTGTTACTCTTTTATTTAGTATTTTTGTATCTATATTCATTAGGAACATTGGCTTATAGTTCTTTTTTTTTTGGTTATGACTTTCTCTAATTTTGGTATCAGTGTAATACACTTCCAGAAATGAGTTAGGAAGAATTGCTTCCTTTTTAATTTCACTAAAGAGTTTTAGGACTATTGGGATTAAATCTTCTCTAAATTTTCTTGTAGAATTCAACTGTGAACATGTCAGACCCTGAACTTTCCTTTTTGGTAAGCTTTTTATTGCATTTTCAATTTCATCAATTGATACTGCATTTCTCAGAATTTTTATATCTTCTTGATTCAGTTTTGGTAATTCACATATAACTATGAATCTTTGCAACTTTCTCTGTTTTCCATCCTATGAAATTAAAGATTTTCAAAGTAGGTATTGATAATATTCTAAGTTTCCACATGATCTGTACTAGTGTCACCCTTTCCATTCTTTTTTCTTTCTTTTTTTCTTTTTTTTTTTTTTTTTTTTTTTTTTTTTTTTTTTTTTTTTTTTTTTTTTTTTTTTTTTTTTTTTTTTTTTTTTTTTTTTTTTTTT
>PVKA01046793.1:0-14685 GCA_004027165.1 Ctenomys sociabilis
TGGAGGCTGATGCTTTGGGTGAGTAGGAGGTATAGTTCTAGAATTAGAATAGCAACCTATCCCTTTGAAATAGAAATAGCACTTATCATTTGTTTCTATACGAATTGGGTTATCTTTGTTAAAGGGCACTTTACAATGTAACTTAGAGAATTTTTTTTGAAGTTAATATATGCTTATTACAAAATACAGGGAATATACCAGAAATAGAAGCCATCATCCTGGCCTCTAGAGATTAACATTTTAGATCTTTTTTTTTTTTTTCCATTTATTTTTATTTTATTGAAATACAAATGTCAATCAGACAGTTTCAAAACACCATAACCATACAGAGTCGATGAAATAATACATTGCAAACTGTTTTCCTAACGTTTTGGTATTGTACAAGGTGCATACATGATATTATATTTACAGGTTTTTAAGTAGTTTTTCTATACAGAAATGAAATATTGTGTTGATAATTTTTATAAATAACTGTTTAGTTTTTGAAATCATTTCCTAATTAAGTGCTAGATTAAAGAATATTGTCAGATTTTCAAGAAAGGTGATTCCAGTCTGTATTTTCATAAATAGCATAGCATGTTAAGTACCTTCTTATGCCACTCAATATGTTTTGCTTGCATTTTTGTTGATATTAAACTTGCATGTTTACTGTTAATTAGCTACTGTGTGTCATCCATATTATCTGTTGCCTAGTTTTCTGTGGGCAGTTTAATCAGTTAAATCAACTTCTGATTTATGTCAAGAATAAAGAATGGGTATTTTGTCATATTTGTGTCACATTTGTATATTATCTGTGTCATTTCGCCTGAGAAGTTCTGACTTATCCTATGAATTTTTATTTAGAAAATCATCTCTTTTTTTTTTTTTTTTTTTTTTGTCTTTTTTTTGAGACAGGGTCTCACTATGCAGTTCAGGCTGGCCTTAAGCTCACTTTGTAGCTCAGGCTGGTCTCGAACTCACAACAATCCTCCTGCCTCAGCCTCCCAAGTGCTGGGATTACAGGCGTGCGCCACCACGCCCGGCTAGAAAATCATCTCTTTAATGATGTGAAAATGTGGATAACTTTATTATTAATGAAAATTTTCAGTATTTAAAAAATTTCTGTGATATAAATTGGCCATCTGTGTTTGATAATGATGGCTTCTCATTTTAATCATTGCAACACATTATTGGCTATTTATCTCCTTGTAATTTCAATATTTGGTAAAAGAAGGTGATAGTACAAGTGTATTTTTCTATATCTCATTATATGAAACTGTAGGAAAAAAATTTAAAATTTTTAGTTTACATTTTACATTATAAAGAATCTTTTAATTCTTTTTTTTTAATTAAATATTTATTTATTTGTTTGGTGCAGGGTCTAGCTACACAAGTTGGACTCATCGTGATCTTCCTGTTTCTGTACCCCCAACACTGGGATTACAGGCATGCACCACCACCTTGGTTTTGATGGCCATCACAGCATTCTGTGACCGGCATGGCATACATTACTGGGGCTCAAACCCAGGGCCTTGCACTTGCCAGGCAGGCACTTAGACTGTCGAGCTATCTCTAAGCCCACTTTTTAGTTCTTTATATTATATAAATATATTACATAGGCTTAATAAGCCTATATATAGAATTGGACAACTGAAGATCAAAGCAGAGTATAGATTAGTTGAAATGTATAGAAACAATATCTTTTCAGCTTCATTTTCTTTTCTTTATATTAAATGAAAATATACAAGTTCATTTTAAGAAAACTCTTGCAACAACTGAGAATTTCTATGACAGGCCTCAGCTCATTTCCATTTGAGGTAGTTTTAATACCTGTTTCCCTTATCCACAGTGTTTTTAAGTTTCTTATTTTAATGTTAGGCTTACTTAGAGCAGGATTCAGAATGACTGTGCCATCATCATTGGAAATATAAATACAAAATTTTGTATTTCAAATTTTTATATCCTCATTTTATATTGCATGGAACATTTTCCCATTTATCTACAGTTCATACTTCCTGAGTCCAATGATTTTCAGGTTTTGTCTACTGTTTTAAATTTTTAACCAATTCTGGTTTTAGTTGTTAGGGTTACAGTCTAGCATTAACTCTTAGCACCATTGCTCTTTTCCATTAATCTGCCCTGACTTGTTATATTTGCTTAGACAAGAGGAGCTCCTTAAGTGTAGACAGCTTTTTAGCTCTGTTCATCTTAGTATTCACAAATGGATATTCAGCAAACTTAAAGTACAACAGACTTATTAATTTATTTCGGTGACTTAGTTCTACTGAGACTGTAGTTCATTCTTGTACCCACCCACACTTGCTCCTTTTTCTAACTTCCCCAAAAGTCACCCTACTCCTGCCGTGACATCCAGTCTTTTAAAGTATCCTGTGCCATCTCAAGACAGCTACTTTTATTTCTTAGAATAACTAAAGGACATCTGGTGAAGCTCTTAGGTGGCATTAGCATTCAAATGTCCTAATAGAAATGTAGATGATGAAATGAGAATGAGGGTCAGGTTTATAAACCTTAAGATTTAATAAAAGGTCTAGATTTCTCCTGGGTCTTGGTTGTTGTAATATAGTAACTAGACAAGTAATGATAGCCCTTATCTTCATAACTTTTAGGATATAATCCCTGGCTGGTGATATTAAATACTGGATTTAGCAAAGGCATCAGCTATTATATGTGTTAAAAGAACTAAAAAACCATAGTTAGATACATTTAGGAAAATGTAACTGCAGGTCAATAAATAGAGATTCTCAACAAGAATATGGAAATTATTAAAACAATCACCATAAACCCCATTCCTTGATATGGGTCAATGAGACATTCACTTTCCCCAAAACTTGTGACATAAAGCCAAAATCAAAAGCATTCTACATAGGTACCTGTGGGGTTCCTTAAAACTGTCAAAATTATCAACTTTTGTTTTTTACTTAATCATCTAAGTTCTGGTCCTATTATCACTAATGAATGATGAGGTGAACAAGCAGTTCTCTATCTGAATTAAATTTGAAAGCAACAAGAAAAAATCCTCTTAGAACAACTGAGTATTGTGTTAGACTACCTTAAAGCAGCTTTTAATTAATTAGCATTTGAGATTTCTAATTTAGGGGCCAGGGAGATAGCTCAGTAGAATAAGTGCTTGCTTGTTAAGTACAAGGGCCTGAGTTCAATCCTGCTTCTGCCAAAAAAGAAAAAGAAAGAGATTTCTAATTTAATTTCTGTCATAAGTTAGAGCATAAACTTCAAAGAACTAGAATTGTAGATTATGTTTTCTGTGTCCTTATTTTAAAACCTAATAATGACATAATTATAAAAGTTTATAAACTACAGTGTAGTAAGTTTATACACAATAAAGTTTATAAACATTTTAATCATTGTATTATTACTTTCTTGTAAAGTTAAATATTCAGAAGAATATAAAATACAGTTAAAAGAAATTTCATACCTTCCACAAGAATTAAGCTGTTTATAGTGGCTTGAACACTCATCTTGAAAATTTGTTCTTATGTACTTAATAGGTGTTACATATGTTTATGATTATGCTTGCATATGATGGCATTTTAAATAAATGGAATTATATGATATAATTTTATTGATACATCTGTAACATCCATTGCTAGTATAATAGATATGTCATTCTTATTTGATATAGTTTAGTATCTGTTAACAAGGTGAATTGTTTGAAGATTATCAAACACAATATTTAGTAATGAAAACAATTTTAAAATTAGTCCTAGGAGCTGGTGAGATAGCTCATCAGCATAAGCACCTGCCTAGCAAGCACAAGGTCGTGAGTTCAATCCTTGGTGCCAAAATAAATAAATAAAATTTTGGGCTGGGGTGATACCTCATCCATCTGAGCCTATCAAGCACAAGGACCTGGGTTTGATCCCTGGTACTCTGGCACCCTGGGTGTGCCATGCTGGCCACCAAAACTGGGCATGTTGGCACATGTCTGTAATCCTAGTGCTCGGGAGGCTGAATCACTATGAGTCTAAGCTGCATAGCAAGACCCTGTACCAAATAAATAAGGATTTTTTTTTTAGTTTCTCGCTCGAATTGTACATGATCCTTTATGAAGATTTTAAATAAAAAACAGTAATGTTTTAAGCTGAAACTTCATATCTTATAAATTATACAGGATTTCATGAGAAATTACGAATGGGTATGATACTAAAGCACTCAAAGCTATTTATAGGTTGACAATTGAAAATTATCAAGGATGACAATTTAGGTTACTAGAATCTTTAAGAGAGCTTGCATACCTGCCAAATAAAGAAAGGCCTTTAAGAAAATTGATTTTCTATTTTTGTGTAACTATTTTTGCATAACTATTTTTATGATTGTAAATATATAGAATGTGTTACAGTGCTATTATAAATTTTGTTTTTAAAAATTTATGTATTGCACCAAAAATAAACCTGTTTTGTGTTTGTGTGTGAGAATGTGTGTGTGTGTATTGATAAGGAATTAACTTGAGGCCTCAAGTATGCCAGGTGAATGCTATCACTAAGCTACACTGCAGCCCCAGATTCATTCTTTTTTTGGTAAGAATTTGTGTATGGTTGAATCATAATTTGAATGTTGTTAAACATAATAAAATCAAAATCTTAAAAATCAACTATCATTACCAATATTTACAATTATATTTTAGTCCCTAGTCTAACAGGATTCATTAAGTACTCTTTTCCTAGTACAATCATCTTTGCAAAACTGGAACCTCATGAATGGTTGTTAATTCATTGAAAAATTTGGAGATATCTGTTAAGGAACTTAACATATTCACCTTTAATGAAATACCCATAGCAAATTGTCTTAATAGCTCTCATTATTTATTTCATGGAATGATGCTTATTTGGTTTGCTTATATTATTTTAATAATCTTACTTCCTACTATTTTATTTTGGAGTTTTAAACAAAATTATTAAAATTGATCTATATATTTGTTTCTATCTAGTGTCATGTTCTGATAATAGTACTCTGTTGCCATCATGCTTGACTTTTGATTTATTCGGGTTTCTGTCATTTCTTTGTTTTGTTTTTGAGATAAGTTAAAAACAGTGAAGCAGTAAAGGAAGGAGATGTTATAGTGTTTTTCTCTTTAGGTACATCTTCACAGCAATCAGCCAGTTAACTTTTTAAGCAGTGAAATTGGCAACATTGCACTTATAAGCTGTCTTTTTGCATTGTAGTAGAACAGAGTACAGTTACTACAAGATCTATATGTGTAGTGCGGTAATGGAATATAACACCATCTTGCACTTGATGAGTACTTCGTCTCCTTTATCTCATCATATGAAGAATAATGATTGGGTGTTATTAGCTCCATGTAACAAATGGGAAGATTTAGGGTCAGAGAGGTTGCTTCTTGGCAGGTAACATGGCCAGTAAGGCTCGGCTCTAAAACTAGAACCCAACTTTTCTGCCCCCTGCTTCAGTGCTCCATTCCTTATTTAATGACCTACTTGTTTAATGACTGTTCAGACTTAATAACCAAGGTACATTTTTTGTATTTATCACCTGCCATTCAGACTTACAGTTTTTACTGTTTGGTACAGTTCTGTACGTTTTTTGAACAGAAATGAAAACTATCTATAGGCTGTTGTACTCTAGACACGTGCACATAAACAGCATATATGAAAAGACCCATGTTTTCAAAATATGTATTTCTGTAATGTCTGATTATGGGAATAGCTAAGCTGCTTGATTTTTTTGGAAAGGAAGAAGTTTTTTTTTGCTTTAATATTAAAAAAAAAAAATTCATGGTTTACCTGTTTGATGCAGAAGGAAGTGACTTGGAGCATGGTCTTATGAGATCTGTTGATCATGAGACAGGCAGAACAGCTGTGCCAAAGGACCAGAAAAATTTTTTATCAGTGCACTCTTGTTATTGGGTTCACTTTTAAGGACTGTTTTCTTCTGACATTTCCTCAAATGATACAAAACAAATTCACTTGGGGTTAAATAAATTCTCAGATATAAACAAACTCTTTAGGCATAATGTTGGAATACAATGAATGCTGTTTTATGAATGAGAAAGCATATTTTGAATAGGAGAAACCTTGGTTCACACTATAACAACTGTGTGTGAAGAAGTTAGCAGTTACAATCTGTATTATAATTTAGTTTATGCCCACAGTATCTTGAGGTAGTTAGATAATATGTTTATATCTTCGTACTACAGAGAGCAACACAGAACTATCTACTTTAAAAACCACAGGTCTGTTCTTATCTGAGGTTGGATAGGTTCTTCCTTGATACACTTGTAAGAAAAACAAGTGTCTTCTTGCACTGTTGGACAAAAAAAAATACAATACTCGATTTCTTTTTTTAAAAACATGAATTGTTTGTTCTCTTTTTACTAAGATATTAATGAAGATGATCATACAGAAAAATTAAGGGAGAGAGCAGACAAAACTATTCATAATGTTTATAATTTTACCATGAAGAGATACTGATGTTTAGCTAAATAGTCCCAGTATCTATCCATCTAAACATATTTTTTTACATTATATAATGCAGCAACTATAATCAAATTCCCATTGTCTTTTTTGGTAAAGTTGTATATCATTTCTAATGTTATGGGTTTTTTCTTTTTTTTACTATTTTGCATTCTCTTTAAATATTTTTTCTCTTACTGGATATAATTTATAAAGATTTTAAAAATTATGAGTAATTATTAAATATTCATAGTAAGGAATTCTGGAGACATTTTCCAAATTTTTAGGAAACCAAATATATCTAGTATTATATTGATAACATTTTAATTTTAATGAATAACTTTATTATGGGAAAATTGATGGAAAGTTAAGTTTGAAATGGGCTTTGTACCTAAAGATGTATGTAACTAAAGATGTGTGGCTTTGTAACCTAAAGTTTGTAACATATTATTCTCTTTTAAGAATATCTTGCAATAAAAGCCCTGATATTTAGTGTTCACTAGTTTCTGTAGTGTACATATATGACTGTCTTGAATGTAAAAAGATGTCATATATGTACACTACAGAAAATAGTGAACACTAAATATCAGGGCTTTTATTGCAAGATATTCTTAAAAGATGTTAATGAATGGGGAGGGAGTTGAGAAGAGAGCCAACATTAGCTCCCCTGAGCTAGTGTGAACACTCTCCCACAAACCTTTAGTTGTATCAGCTGGATGTTTTTTAATTGTAAGTAGCAGAAAACTTACTTCAAATTTCTGAAATCATTAGATTTACCAAGAAAACTCAAAGTTGAGTGACTCCTGGGTTTGGTTAATTCAGCAACTCAGAATCATCATGACCCATGCTCCTTTTTTGTTTTGCTCTTTTTAGTATTTTTGGAGTTGTCTTCACTCTAGCTCCATCATGGTTACAAAGTATGGCTTTAATCATTACATACCTACACATGTGAACTTCCAGAGGAAGGGGAAGGTCCTCTTTCTTTTGTGTAATTTTTAGTGCAAAGTTGAAGTGCTCTTAACAGATTTCTCCTCACACCTGTTTGTGTCATGTAGCCATTTCTAAATCAGTTCAGATTGTTTTGTTGGACCAGTCAGGGCCCCACTGTTCAGGACTGAGGTTGCAGCCATATTTGCTGTGACACATGGCTGCCCGAGACACCAGGGACAAAGCTTGCTTCTCTAAAGAAGGCTTATATAACGAACTGTTTTACTGTATAGGGCCTGGAGGTAGTACTTATAACCATATTACTAGTTTTAATAATAACTTTTGTTTTGACAGTATATGGCTTATTTTATTTAAAAAAATAGCCAAGAATATCAGTGTTCTTCACTGCTCATTCTTTGAACTTATACCAAAACCCAACAATGACATTGCAAAGAAACAGACTGTTGCTATATATTTTAGGAAGACGGAAATCTGCAACAAAATACTGGCAAACCAAATCCAGTAATGTAGAATTTCACATTATGTGCAAGTAAGATTTATCCCGAGTGCAATATTGATTTACTATAAAAAAATCAACTAATAGGATATTCCACAAAGAAAGAATAGAAAACAAAAGCCACATATTAATGGATAGAGAAGTCTGAGAAAATTCAACACCATTTCATTGTAAAAATACTCAGAAAACTAGAAAAAGAAGGAAACTTCCACAGGCTGATGGAAGTGTTTACAAACGGCTGGCACTACATTAAGTACATTGTACTTAATGGTAAAGACTTGGATGCCTTCTTCATTATATTATGAACAAGATCAGCATGTCTGCTTGTGCTCTCTCTGTTGAACATTGTATTAAAGGTTGAAGCTAGATCAGTTGGGCAAGAAAAAAGTTAAGTATCCAGATTGGAAAGGAAGAAGTAAACATACTGTGATCATCTATAGAGAAACTACTAAGGAATCTATCAAAGAATTATTAGATCTAGTAAGTTCATCAAAGTTGCAGGATGCACATGGCAATACTCAGGAGGCTGAGGCAGGAGGATCATTGTGAACTGCATAGCAAGACCCTCTCAAAGAAAAGCCCAAGCATATTCAATTTTATTCTGTATTTTTTAACATCTTTAACATGACATTAAATAAATTATAACAGTATCAAAAGGAATGCAATATTTAGAAATAGATTTAACAAAAGGAGTCAAAAATATGTTCTGAAAACTAAAACATTGCTAAAATTGAAGATTAAATGACAAAATGTCCAATGTTTATGAATTTTAAGTTATAATATTGTGAAGATGGCAGTGCTTCTCAAATTTACTACATATCTTTAGGATCCCTGTGTATAGAGGATCCCAACTGACTTACCAATAGAAATTGATACCCTGATTTGAAAAGATATTGTAGCACAGAATAACCCCTAAGCCAGATACTTCAGTTTGTTAGTTGCCCAGGTAATATTTCCCATTCCAGATCCAGTTGCTTCTTTCTGTTAGAAATAGCTGGTCTCTCTGATACATAGCTGGTTGCTATGATGCGCATTTTATAAACTGATCCCTAACTGACAAGCCATTCTGCCTCTGTACTTCTGTTTGCTTATACAGGATAAGCTCCAGACTACCAGAGATTGTTGCTGATATTTTGGAAATGATTCTGATCAGTGCCTGTCAATGTAAAATAAATCTACCTCCGAATCCTGAGTGATGTGTCAGTGTTTCTATTTGCTGTTGCAGTATGTGGAATAGCAAGGAATCCAGAAAAGCAAGAGTGATCTTCAAAAAAGGAAAACAAAATATAAGGGTTCATACTTGCTAACTTCCAAACTTACTACAAGATAGACAGTAGTCTAGGCAATGTGGTACTAGCATGAAATGAAGTTTAGAGTCCAGAAATACACTGATGTATCTATGGTCAAACGATTTTTAACAAGGGTGCCAAGGTCATTCAGTGAGGGAAAGAATAACCTACTGAACAGATTATGTTACAACAACATGTATTGAAGGAATGAGGTTTTCTGGATTTTTTTCAATAAGTTTATTTTTATTGGAGCATTTTAGATATACATAATGATAGCTATTCATTCTGGAGAATTTGTACCTGTATGTAATATATCTTGATTCTTGTTTTCTTCCTATTCCCCTCCCTTCAACCCCTTTTCTTCTCATTTACAAAAATTTTGTTTCCATTTTTTCTTTCTGTTCTTTTGTTTTCCTTAACCCTTCTTTTTCCCCTTTCCCTTTTGCCTTCTCTTCCCATTTCCAAATATCTGTTTTACATTTTGGTCCTTATTTCCACTTTCAGTTTCTCACACCAAAGAAGAATGAGTTTCTGAACATGCTACACCTGGGATGAAGGGCAGTCAGAGCCTAAACTTTGGTAATCAATAATACATGTATAAACATCCAGGTGAGTGTACACTAAGGAGCATGCAGAGAGGCGCCAAGAGACTGCCTACTCTAAGGTTCATATGAATACATTCATCTGGCAACAGAAGTTAATATTTCAGAAGGAGTTTACAAAATGTTAGCATTTTAAGATGTTCCAATATGTGTAAATATAGAAATAATTTACATACCATAAAATTTGGCCTTTTAAAATACACAATTCAGTATTTTTTAGTATATTTGTAAAAGGCGAAAGATTTATATGATCTGAAGAGAAACCAGAGTATTTTAGTATATCTGTAAAGTTGAATTTTCATTCATTTCTATTTCACTTCAGAATTGAAGCTGTTAACTTTAGCAGTCATTCCCCATTCCCATTTTTCTGCATTCCTAGGAAAGTCTATTCTGTATCTATATATTTATGTATTGTATATTTCTTTTACTGCAAATTTAAAATAATTGAAAGTATTCAAGTGTCAACTTAATAATCAATTTGGGAACAATGAACATTTATTTTACAGCATTCACTTTACATGATTTCAGATGTTCTGTATTTCTTTGTCTATTTCAGCTAATTGCTCCTTGGTGGACATTTAAGGTGTTTATAGTTTTACTATTAATCCTATAATGAAACTCTTTGTAGCTAAATCTTCAAGGTTATCTATGATTCCTTAAGATTAAATCATATAACTCCTATAGCTCATTGCAGTTTTAATTCTTTAGAGAAACATTTTCAAATTATGTTTTGGAAAGTTTGCACCAGTTCTTACTCAATCTATTAATATTTTAAATTACAGTGATATAATGAATAACTGAAATGTTTTTCACAGCTTGAAAATCTGTAGTTATTTTAAACAAACATCACTTGATACTTTACTCATGAACTTTATTTACATTTTCTGCAGCATCATTTTCTTATGAAATGAACTTGAACAGATTAGTTGAACCAAATAAAATCATAATGCTCGGAATTGTCTGTCAACTCCTGTTAGCTGAATTTATACCTTGCAATTGCTTAGCACAGTGCAAGTTAAATACAGAAAGCACAAGAATACACCAGTAGTAGCATTTAGCATTTAGGCGGTCGTCTGGATACCTTAGAAAGTGGGCTTTGGAGAAGTCTGAGGCACAATTACCAGAGTAAAGTTAGTAAAGTTCTTGTGCAAACTGTGGTAAATGTAGCAAGCAAAATTAAGACAAAAAACATAGGAAAGCTCATTGTAAAAATACTAAAATATTTCTATATAAGATATTTTGTATTCATTTTTAGCACTCCAAAAACACTTTAAAACAAAAACAAATATAGTTGTGTTTAATGTCTGCTAAACACCTTGCTGTTATTTAAATTGTGGCAATATTAAAAACAAAAATCAGTACCTTATACCAGAAAGAACGCAAGCACAAATATTGATTTCCCTTCATCTACTTGTATTGGCACTGAAGATATTATTAAGAGAAACCTAATTTCAAACCAGAAAACAAAATGGAGCTCAAGTAATCAGATTTTAACTCTGAGAAATAAAATTCTGAAAGCACTGGAAGCCTAAGTTTTCTTGTGTAAAAACCAGCTTATACTAAACAAGACATCCATATTATATCTCAGTTTTTAACTGCCTTTTCCGTACCTAAATTTCCTAGTTTCTGGCACAGGCCTATAATTGCAGCACTCAGGAGGCTGAGGCAAGAGGATCTATTTAAGTTCAAGACCAGCCTGTGCTACAAAATAATTTCAAGACCTGCTTGAACTGTATAGTGAGACTCTGTCTCAAAAGAAAATAAAAATTCCTGGTTTGTTTTTTTTTTAAAGTTTCTCCAGTAAATCTTGAAACAATCAATTCTAATGGTCAAAAATGGATGAATTTTGTTTTTCTCTTTATTCCAATTTGTTGAAGCCCTTAAAATTGATGGGACTTTCTGGGGAGCAAGGGAATTCATTGTAAACTGAGAAAATAAATTGGACAAAAGTGTGACAGTGATAACACCAAAAGCATTTGGTTGGAATTAGGAGTAAATACAGGGTGAAAATGAGATGATAGGGTTAAATTTGTGCCAGAGGACAGAATTTAAAACTGGTATTCTCTCTCTCTCTCTCTCTCTGTAATAGAAAATACACTGTAGGGTGGAGAAGGATGAATGGTAAGGAACTGTAGATGCAGTTTGATGAGAGTTATATTTTGCTCTGTTGTGTATACTTTTTGAAAAACCATGATCACAGGGATTTTTCATCAGTTTGAATTATATCAGCTTTTTAGAAAATTGATACAGTAGGGTACTGAATAACCCATACCTCGACTTGGTAAGCCTGCGGGGGTGAGCAGGTACTCTTAGCAGTGGTTCTCCGTTGATGGCAATGAATCCAGGAGGTTGGGACTTTGCAGAGGATTCAAGAGTCCAAATTTATTTCAAAAATAAATTATAAAAAATACATTGACATTAAGCAGGGGTTGTCATATTTAAGGTAAACACCATGTCTCTTCTTCTAAAACAGTAAAATTTTGATTCAGACTATGAAGTACTTAGACAGATTTCTAACTTTTAGTATTGTTAAATGAACACCTAATTATGAAGACAACAGAAAATCGAGTATTACTGTTAGACACCATAAGCATTATCTAATAGAAAATTTTAAAGGGGAGCATTATGGTAAAACTATTATATGATGTTAATTTTTTATACTTTAAAAAATTTATCTATCTCTGTAATTTAGAAAAGTTGTCAATTTAGAGAAGAAGATTAATGTCTGCTCAGTAGAGAAGGGAAGCCATTTTAAAGAGTTTGAGTCAAGTCTCTTATGTGTCTGATTATATTATCACACTATTGATTAAAAGTTTGGTAATTTTTAAAGATTTGCAAATTTTAGTTAATAACTCTTCATTTGCACTGTGCCAGAGAATTGGATAAGAACATCTCAGTTAATTTCTTGCATCTTTACAAACGTCTTTTCCTTATCATTCTGTGTCCACATATTTCATATTATCCTTGTAGTGAAAAGTGAGGTGGGTACAACCTGTATTGAGACTACATAGCTAGGAAGAGTAAGCATTAAATTTAAATTGTGATCAGATGATCCAAGGCTAGTGCTCTCCTTCTGCAATTTTAGTAGGTTATTTGTTTACATGAATTTCAGACTTAAGAGAATTCCAAACTTTAAGGAATGGTATGAAAATAGTTTTTCTATGCATTTTATAGTAGTAAAACATTTTAACTATATTTAATAATAAAATTTGGGGGCTGAGCAGATAGCTTAGCAGACTCTGGTGCCTGCTTAGGCAGACTCGGACTGGAGTTTGATCTCGCATGTGTTATGGGGCCCCATCCTTGGGGCACACTAGGCAGGCCATTGAGACTGAGCGTGGTGGTCACACCTGTAAATCCCAGTGCTGGGGGACTGAAAACAGGAGGATCACTCCAGGTCCAATCTGGATAGTGAGACCCTGTAGACTCTGTATTAAATATATTTAAAACAAAGAATAAAATTTGGGCCAGGCATGGTGATACATGCCTGTGATCCCAGCACTTGGGAGTCTGAGGCAGGAGGATTATCAGGAATATGAGGCCAGCCTAATTGCACAGCGAAACCCTGTCTCAAAAAAAAGATAAATAAGATTTAGTGTCAAGTACATTGATGGTGTTGTGTGATCATCACTATCATTCATTTCCTGAACTTTTCATCATTTTGAATTGAAACTGAGCCCCTAAATAACTATCTTTCTTTCCCCCAGACTCTGGCAACCACTATTATACTTTTCTATCTCTAGAAAGAAAACATTTTTTAATGAGAAAGTTTTGTTGGTGTTAGATGATGTGTATTAACCTTTAAATTTCCTTGTAGATTGCTAATTATAAATGCAGTTCTTTTGAACAAAAAGCACCATGTACTTCAATGCCAATTAAAAGTTATTTTTGCCTTCTTAGTTCTTTGTTATATTTTAAACAAAGCATTTTAATTACATATACTAAATATAGAAAGCTTCCTGTTCTTTTTATTTTATTAAATGTAAGCAAATGATGTTAATATAAGAGAAAATTCTTTTTTGAACCTCACTAAACTGCTTTTAGTACATTGTTCTAGTTAGAGCTCCTTAAATTGTATTAAGTTAGTCTTAATTTCCTTTATAAATACATTCTCAAAATGAGAGCAGATCCAAAGAAGACTATATTTTTGCCAACCTGCATAAATTTATGTCATGTTCTCCTTTCTAACAGTGACCAAATTGCTTATAATTTGATTCAAGCTTTTCAAATAAGTGTAGAGTATAATTATTATTGTTTATTGTATTCCATTAGTTGTTACTGGTAGTGACTTTATAATTGGTAGTTCTGAACTTTTGTCTTTTTTTTTTTTCCATTTACTCATGAGGGTCTGAAAAACCTAAAACTCAGGTTTGCCTACTTTACTTTGACCTTGAGATGAAAGCCAGTTTCAGAACTGTTTATCTTGTTCTAGTCTTGTCTTTTCTTAGGTTTCTTTTTTACTGAATATTCTTGATTTTCTTACTTGCTAATGAAGTCATTTCAAAAGATTTGTTCATCATGTTCCAACATTTTCTGTGGTTTCCAATGGTAGAATCAGTTAGTTCTTTTGTGTTACTTCACTGTTTGCAGTGGAGGTATTCTTCGAGACTCTGCTAAAGAGATCCATTGGCCCTGCGTAAAATATGGTAATGATAGAAACACAGATTTTTGTCTTGGTTAACCTCTGTGTATTCTTATTTTCTTATACATAAGTGTCCATTTCAGAACTGGATGGAAGAATTTTTAATATTAGTTGACACAGCTTGCTTTGATTGTAAAATACTGAAGGAGCATTAATTAGAAATAGGGAGTGTTTGAATCAAATCTGTCTGTACCCTGGGTCTAAAAGGTGATTCATTTTAGTATTTATTGAGTCTCATCATTTGCTTATTTTTTTTTTTTTTTTTTTTTTTTTTTTTTTT
>PVKA01046794.1:0-14718 GCA_004027165.1 Ctenomys sociabilis
TGATCTTTGACCTTTGCTGTAGAGCTTTGGTGCAGCTATAACCTTAGCTTGTTATGAGATTCGGGTGCCAGTCTAATAAGTTTGAGATTTTCCAGGTATGCCTATCCTAGGTCTAGCTGTTGTGTTCAATTCCTTTTTTGCTGCAGCTCCTTTGGTTCCGCTATGTTGGTTTCTGGGGTCAGCCCTCCTGTGTCAGGCAGGGCGTTCCCCAAGTGGGTGGGCCTGGGCTTTGGTGGGTCTTCTGGGCTCACAAAAGGATAGTGGATAATCTTATTCACTGAGTAGGCTGTACTGAGCCGGCCAGCTTCTGCTGGGTCTGGGTCTACAGGCCGTAAATCAAGAAGGCTGGGAAAGGTCCCTGCGATGCAGCGGGCCTGGAGCCCTCACTCACAGGCCAGGCTGTGCTGGGTTTCGGTCTGTAGCATGGGATCGTGAATTGCTAAGAAATGTCCCTCTGGTATGGCAGGCTTGGAGTTCTCACTCCAGGCCGACCTGCACTGGGTCTGGGGCTGTGGGGTGGGACCGGTAATCACCTGGAAATGTTTCTCTGGCACAGTGTGCCTGGAGCTGTGACCGGGCCACGGGCGGTGGTGGGCATCTTAATTCCTAGGAAATGTATCTCAGGCACGACGGGCCTGGAGTTCTACACTCACTGACCTTTGATGCCCGGAGAATCGGAGAAATTCCCACTCAATCAGTGGGCTTTAGGTCGGGAGATCCGGGGAGGTGTTGGTGAGTGGGTCCTGAGGTTTCAGGCCAGTCACTGGCTTGGGGGGGTTGGGGACAGGGATCTGTGTAGCGTGCGTGAGAAGAAGCCAAAGGCTCTCCCTCAGACTCACCACACTCTCACTGATCTGGGAAGTCCTGTAAATTCGCTCTTGCTGGGAGAGCTTGGCACGGGATCCAGGAGGCTGCTGGAGTCAGGCACTGTCTCAGGCTGGTCTCTGGCTGGGCAGGCATGGGCGGGATGGAGGAAGATGGCGAAGTCGGCCGTGCTGTCTCTGGCGGGTCTCAGGGGCTGGGTGGGTGCGGGTGGGATGGAGCTATAGGTCTTGCTTTATCTTGGTCTTAAACATCCAGCAGAAAAGTATAAAATGAGGTATTAAAAGGTAAAGCCATATTAATATGTTGAGCTGCCAAAGGCTCAAGTCAACAGCTTCTGACATTGCCAGTCCCCCAGACCCACTGCTATTATAGACTACTGGACTATATTGGAATATTTTTCCTAATTCATGCACGTACAGTATTTAAATGACAATGGAATACCCTTCTCTGACAAAACTAAACAAAAAAAGAGGATACAAATGAAGGCCCATTTTGTATCTATATATTCAAAATAGGATAGATATACAAGTACTTTCTCTTAATGAATAGAAAGATTTGTTCTAATAGTGTTTGTGGACAGAATATCATGTCTGTACCTTATACTATGAATAATTAATTATTGAAACTCTCCTACTGATCAGCTTTGAATCTGTGTCATTGCTATTTGTTTCTCAATAAAATTATTTAAAAAAAGAAACACACACACACACACACACACACACACACACACACACAAAGATATACACATGCAATGTTCCTCTGTGCAAAGAAGCAGAGCCTGGAGTGATACAATAATTATTTCAACAATAAAATTCAATCTACTAACATCAAAAAGCATAAAATAAAAGGCCATAGGGCCAGACAGATAGCTCCGTGGATTAAAGCACCTGCTTATGCAGGTCCAGAGACAAGGTCCCCAGTATGCTTTCCCGCGCCCGCCACCCCCGGGGTGCGCTGAGATGGCCAGCGAGCCTGGGCCCGTTGGCTTGCACCCATAATCCCATTGCTTGGGAGGCTGAAAACATGAGGGGCACTAGGACTCCCATATATTCTAATGCGACCCTGTAGACTCTGTACTACAAATAGATTTAAAGAGGGTATCAAACTGACATTCTTATCTCTACAGAATTAAAATCTCAAGAATTATTTTCTCTTGAAAGAGCCAACTCACAACTCCAGCCTCTTCCTAACTTCCTCAATCAATTTTTATGTTATATAGTCTAATTCAAATACCTAACATCCTCTTATTTAAATCTACATGATGTCAGAGACTTACTGTGTGTACTTTGTGAAGCAAAATGTTCGGCAGACTTTTCATGTTATGGAGATTGAAAATAAACCATGCTTAATTAATGGTAAAATGGGGAGAAAAAGTTTACCTTATGGAAAATGAAAAATTTCACTAGGCATAAGTGATATAAAACCTTCAAAAGTTGAAAAGGTGTTTTTTGATGATACAAATACTGAAATTTATTTAAAGGACAAGGCTTGAGAAACTAAAAATCAAAGAGGATGCAATATGAAAAGGATATATTTAGTGTTTACTTTGTCACTCAGACAGAGTGGAGTTGAACAGTCCTGTTGGTGATTAAATGATGCTCAGAGATTGCAATATTTACTCTCTGATCCTTCATAAAAATATGGGATAACACTTAGCTTACAATTTTAACACCTTTGTTAAGATATAGTTCATAAATAAAAGTTGCACATATTTATTATTTTCAATGTGATGTTTTAATAAATGGACATATTGTGCAAAGAAGAGTGCATATTTACCATCCCACATGCTTAACATGTCTTTCTGTGAGGACAAATATGATCTCTCATCAATTTTCAAGAATGTCTTATGAAAACTTGAGTAAAAATGTACAAAGGACATTAGTAGGCATTTCTTAAAAGAAAGCATTTACATGGTGATGAAGAATATGAAAATAATCTATGTCATTAGACATTAGGGAGATACAAGTTAAAGCCATAGTGAGATGTGATTTTGCATCTGTGGAAACAATTCTATCGTAAAAAATTGAGGTCCAAAATAATAGATAGTGTTACGGAAGGTGAAGAGAAAAAGGAAATCTTGTATACTCTTGGTGGAAACATAAATTATTACAGTCACTATGGAAAAGAACATAGAAGTTCCTTAAAAAATAGAAAAAATGTTTTATATAGTGGCACTTCTATTGAGTATATGCCCAGAGGAAATGAAGTAAATACCTCATAAAAATATTTGCACTCTCATGTTTATTTCAGCACTTTTTCTAAGAAGCAAGATACACATAGAATCACTCTAGTTCTATAGTTGACCAGTATATGCAATTTTCAAACAACTAGGATAACTAACAAAAACAAAAACAAAAAAAACTTTGGAATTAAATTATTTTAAATACATACCTTTAAAAATATTAACATAATTAATAACCACATCAACCAAGACTTGTATTACTGAAGACTTGTATTTAAGTAATCTATCTACCTTCATTTTATTTTCTAAAATCAAAAGAATAAAATAATGAGGAACTTAAAAAATCTGCATTGATGCTTTGGTGGAGTGTTAACTTTTTTCAGAGACTGAATAAGTTACTATGATTAGCTCTGAATGTGTGTTTTATGCCTGTGGAACACAGACATGCTGACTTAGGTCATCTGGATGCTTAACAGGTCTATTCTTTCTGCAGGGCAGCAGCTATTTGAATTTGGTGTATCTGCCTTCTCAACAAATTTAAAGTTATATATTTTGATGATTCAATGTTTGATAAGCCCAATAATGAAATCCTTCTGAGTAAATAAAGACAAGGGGAAATTTGTTTGGGTGCAATGAGAGAGGGATTCTAATCAAGCGGTGGTGTTTGAGGAGGACTATTAGAAAGACAAATGAAAACATCTCATGTAAGAAATGGAAAATAGCCTGCCTTGCAGTGTATGGACCCTGGTCCTGGACTTACTGTGCTCCATCCGTTTTTGAGGGAGACTACTTCCACTCCATTCTACAGCAGAGAAAAAGTGGAGAGATATTCAGGACCTTCTTATTAAGTCCTTTAGTGAGAGAGTGAAATCAAGTCTAACATCCAGGTGCATAGAATTTTGCTTTTAGAAGCAATTTTTAAAAGAAAAATGAAATTGTTGATGTGTTTGATACAGTGTCCTCTTGCTTCTTGCCAATACTATGAAGCCTACATTGGGTTAAAGTGATCTTGAATAGGAAACAAAATGCACTTTTGCTCACCCAAGGCCAATGATAAAGTTCACTTAGTTATTTGTGATCTCTGTAAAGTTATTTTCATGTAATAACTGACCTACAAAGTGATCCCAATCCTGGTAAAAGTAAGACTGGAAAATTATTTAATGAAACAAGTCATCATAAAATAGTAGTTGATTTCAGGTACATGATAAAGTCATTCTAAAAACACAGACTCTTGGACAAAGGGAGGCTATGCAAAGGTTTTGAAGGCATGTTCTTGTTTAGTAGAATTTATCTCTTCTTCTAAGTATGTATTTAATCATCTAGAGTGAATTTAAGGTAAGCCCACACTGTTTCAGATATAGGTTTCTTCAAAGCCATGCTCTGTGTGGATGGAGGGAATTCAGTGTCTAGGTCTCTGCTAGAGTCTGCTCTCTCAGAACATATCTGCTACTTCCTGTCCCCATATTTGGCCTGTGTATTTCCAGGCTAATGAATGTCTTAGATAAGAAAAAGACATTTTAGGAGATAATTTAGCATGCATGGGTTAGTATTACCATGAACATCAGAATCAATAGAAAAAACATGTATGTGGATTTATTAGCTAGGTTTGTGTGTCCACAATAGCTGTTTGTGCACTTTAAATCATCCAGTAACTTCTCTGTCTTAAAGTTAGAATCTAGCCAGGCATGGTGGTGTGCATCTGTAATCCTAGTCTTCTGCAAAGCTGAGGCAGATAGTCACTAGTTCAAATCCAGTCTGGAAAATTTAATGAGTCTTGAGCCCTAAATAAGTGTCTAAATAAGTAAATAAATAATAAAAAGAGTTGGGAATGTAGCTCAGTGCAAAGCTCTGAGTTTAATCTTCAGTACCACAAAATGGAAAAAAAAAAGAGTGAAAGGAGGGAGAAGACAAAGATGAAAGGAGAAAGAGAGAAAAAAGGAGGATGAAAACGAGGAGGAAGAGAAGGAAAACAATGAGGAGAAGAGAAAGGAGAAAAAGAAGGAAAAGAAAAAGAATCTGTAAGATATGAAACAAGAGAGATCATGTCTGCAGGGCCTGCTGGTCAGAGACAGAGAGCGTGACCACCCTGGCAGTTACTGCTGTGAAGACACACCGAAAGGGGGAAGACATTAGGGTTTGATATCAAAAGGCCGTGGTAGCGAGAGAACACTCACCTCTCAAGTGGGCTGGAGCTTTTCAAACCCCTGCAGATTTCTTTCTTTTGCTTTCCTTCCACGAGGGTAACAAGCGTAATGGATGGTTCCGCCCACCATTCGGGGCATCTCCCCACTAGGATTTGCTGGCCCACCTGCCAGTGTTCCCTGGAAACCCCTTACAGGAGCACTCAGAAGTGCAATCGACCCTGCTAGGAGTTTCCGAAGCCAGTCAACCTGATATATCATAATTAGCAGTCGTGACAAGATTTACAAAATGCTTAGGAACTAATATGGGCTTTAGACTTAGGACCAAATTGAAGCTCTATAATCTCTTAGCTGTGTTGTTGTGGGAAATCCAATTTTCTTTCAACTGTAATAAAATACTAATGCTGCTCCAGAGATTAGCTGTGTGTGTGTGTGTGTGTGTGTGTGTGTGTGTGTGTGTGTGTGTGTGTGTAGGGGTTGAGTCTCAATTAACCATGTTACATGGTTCTTAGAAAGGAAGGAGCCTGGAATAAATAAAATTTTATTATTGACCCTACCATCTATATCATATGTAACTATCAGATTGTCTTACTTTGAAATCTCTCCTCAAATCCTAACCAACCTGTGTTAGGACTTTATGCTGTCCTAACACAGTGACGAACTCTATGCTGTCTGTTGTTTGTCTCAGCAACAAATCCATAGCTTTTGACAAGTCTTTATCACAAGAGATTTCACTGACATTTGCAGATTAAATTTCTCTTCTGTGATGTATTACAGAAGCACTGAATTAGTGACTCACCATGACCAATTTGTGGAGATAAAAAGATGCAAACTGCTTTTTTTTTTTTTAGAGGAAAGATAACATTTTCTTGTGAAAAAAGAGGCGATAACAGGAATAGAGGAATTCATTGAAAATACACAGAATGATCTTGTCACAACTTTTATGGATGCAGATTATAATAAACCACATAGATAATAAAGTTTAGCAAACTTTTCCTCTAGTGACCAGGATAGGAAAGGTTCTCTTTGTAAACTAATTTCTGCTTACAGCATCAAGGATACTTGGAGAGCAAAATCTAATGGCTGATCAGACATCCCTTTTATTTGTAATGACTCAGATCTGCTGGGCATTGTATGGGTTTGTAAAGAGAGCAGCTTTTCAGAGTGCAGAAGACATCTATGTGCTTCAGACTGACATGTTCTTCGATGGCTTTTATCTCTCACATAGCACTAGTGCTGATATGGTTTTTGAAAAGTCATTTGAGAAAGTCCTTTTAGAATTGTCCACAATTTCTTTGTGTTTGTCTAGTATCCCTGCCTCTGTTCCACCCTCAATAGGCTAAAATCACTGAAGTTGCTCTCAGGACCATCTTTGCTATTTCTATAGAAATATGGACACCTCTTTCACCCACTTCCTGCCTTAGTTTTTTTTTTAATAAGAAAGGCTTGCTGTTTTGGGTATAAATATAAATCAACATGGCTGCTTCTTTTGAAATAAAGCTAAAGATATTCTTCTGCTAATGTTTTGGTTCCTTTTTTTTTACTATTATAGTTTTTAGGTCTCTTGGCATGTATTTAAACACTTTGTTAATGATAGTAATTATAAATGTTATAATTATTTATTAAGTGTCCATGTAGTGCTGTACATGGCCATATGAAATAAACCATTATTGAGTGAGTGACAGAGTAGATACATTATGGAAGTTATTAATTTATATTTCATTACTTAATCTTGATAATAAAAGCAAAACAAAACTATATTATGAGCTAGTATCATTATGTGGCTAGTACCATTTTACAGATGAGAGAAATGAGACTGAGCAAGGACATAGTACTTGTTCCTCCCAAAGTACAGCTAATAATGTTACTGGAATTGCTTCCTAGTTTAATCTGTTTAGATGAAATTTAGTCCTTGAGATTGAAGCACCAACTCCCATGATGAATGCAATCATCATATACTGCAAAAATGCATTAATAAGATTTTAAAATTAATAAAAAGGATTGAAAGAAAGGATTCTCTGTGGCCTTTTGTCTGCAGATGCATGCCAAGTGCTTGGAGTGACCTCTGCAAAACTGTAGGATCTTTTAAGTATTTATGAATGCAAGCAGCTTCCATACAGTACTTGTGTTACATTATGAACTCTGTACTTTATCTCTTGTCTTTCCTTCATGGTTTTCTACCATGAGTCCTTATTGTCTCTGTTCTTTCCCCTCCCCCATCTCCTTACCTTCTCTCTCTGTCTTTCTCTTTCTCCAGTACTGAGAATGAAATCCAGGGTTTTAATTCTAAGATGCACCCAAAATCTTCTTTATTCTTCCACCTCCTCCTCCTCCTCCTCCTCCTTCTTCTTCTCCTCCTTCTCCTCCCCCTCCTCCTCCTCCTCCTTCTTCTCCTCCTCCTCCTTCTCCTCCCCTTCCTCCTCCTCCTCCTCCTCCTCCTTCTTCTTCTGTATTTAGTACAGGGTCCATAGGGTCTCACTACACAGATCAGACTCCTAGTGATCCTCCTGTTTTCAGTCTCCCAAGCCCTGGGATTATAGGTGTGCACCACCATGCCCAGTCTTAACGGCTATCTCAGTGCACCCCTGGGGAGGGGCCATCCTGCACACAGGGGATCGAACGTGATCCCTGTGTCTGCTTAAGCAGTGCCTTAATCTACTATCTGGCAGTCCTATTCTTCATTTTTAATTTCAAGGCAGAGACTCACTAAATCTCTAAATTTCTCAGGACAGACTTAAATTTCTGATCTTCCTGCCTCAGCCTTTCAGAGCTCCAGAACCACAGGTGTGTACTGCCATATCCAGCTCATTTTCTTTCTTCTTGCAAGATGTTTTTTTCTTCTACTGCTGTAGTGTTCCCTTGTAGTTTATGTTTTCTACCATCAGAGAGCTCCTAAGGCTTTTCAACTGCGGTTACTAATTTTGCTGCTTCTCGTTCAGCCATGTGCCCAGGTTTATCTTGTTCTGTCCGAGTTTATGTTTGCTCTAGGCCTTGCAAATATTATGGGACTCTATTCTGACCTCTCTTCATAAATTATTTTCTAGTTAAAATAGGATTTTCAAAATATGAAAAATCTTATTTCGGTTGTTAACACTTCAGGGATGAAACTAAGACCTTTTTTAACCTTTAAAATAGGCAATTTTACATAGAAAAGACTTATGTTGAAATTTTACATTGAAAATGTTTCCTGAAGTTTCAAAAATTAAAAAAAAAAGATACCTGTCAATTTTAAGGAATACATGAGACTATGACTCAAATAATGAGAATAGTGTTCTGCTGAGTAACACAAGGGATAACCCTTACCGATCTAAATAATGGTAACAAATGGAAAAATATTGCTTATTTCTTTTTAATATTGGTCTTAATTAAATTCTTCCAGAAAATATTTCTTAGTACATTGGAGAAGACTATATTTTTTATCCAGTAGTTTGCTCAGAAATAATTCTATGGCTACAAGTGTTTAGGAAGGATGCATGTACCTGATGTATTTTGTATCTCTTAGTGTAGAAAAAAAATGAAACCAATGCCTGAACTTGCTGGTCTGTGATGCTAATGTCCAGACCATGTCTTTATATCAAGTTGAATAAACTGTCCTTCCATCTGTGCCCTCTTAGCTTGCACTGGTTTGGTTCAGGGAGGGCAGAACACACCTGCGTACTGGTGAGGGATTTTCCATTACCAAATACCAGGTTAAGCTTCGAGATGAACTGGGAGTGAGAAACTTAATTCCATCTCACAGTCTAAAATACATTGTAGACTAGGACTCTGCAGTAAAGAAACACTTTGCAAGTCGTTGGATGTGGCACTGAGTTGAGCCATCCTAGAGAGCCCATGAGAACAGCTACTTCTCAGGGTCCAGATGACTCAGATAACTCCTGCAAGGCTTTCATTACTCCCAAGACTGCTGCAGACAAACAACCAGGGGACCGCCTCTGAGAAAGACAAAAGTTCACTTGTGTTTCATATTTCTTCTTTTTAAAGTTTCTTCACTGTCTCTGTTAGTAAGATCCATCAGGACCAATGCAAAATTGCAACCTTCAGAGATCCGTTTCCCTATGCTCAGACAGCTCGCTGCTCACCAGCCTGCTCTTTCCCTCATAAGGCGTATTCCTTCTACCCTTTGCATACACGTACCTTCCTGCTCCGTTTTCCTCGCGCCTCACACAGTTCTCTGTTAGTACACCAAGGACCTGGGAAACAATTCCGTAGCACCTGGCATCTACTTAAGTTGCTTGGCAAGTTAGCTAGGAGATAAGACTCCTTTTCGGAGAAATTTTACTTAATTTTTTTCTCTGTTCTCTTTTCCTTTATTTTGTGTCTTTGATTACTCATTTTCGGAATGGGTCAGACAGTTAAGAGCTGCTAAGGCATTTGCCTTCTGAAAATTAATGTGTCTGTTGCTCCCGTGCTTTTCTTCTTCCCAACATTTAATTTAGCTTTCTCATTTTTTGTGTGTGTGAGTAACTTGGTCTCCTTCTTGAGTAGCCTCCTAGGCCAACCAGCACTTTTGTGTGCTCAACAAAAGCAAACTCTTTTGGGATTTTCCCCTAATGGCCGAGTCCTCATGTCCCACTTGCTCACTGACTGGCTGGGCACAGCAGAAGGCACACTTCCTGTTTTCCTCCCTTCCTCCCTCCCTCTCTCCCTCCCTCCCTCCCTCCTTTCCTTCCATCCATCCTGCCTGCCTGCCTGCCTGCCTTTCTTCTTCCTTCCTCCCTTTTTTCTTTTCCTTTTTACTATTAAATATTCATGAATACCAATTCTGTGCCAAAACTTAGATCCGCACTGGACATGTGAAACAAAGGGCAGTTCCTACTCTGTGAGGTATACAGTTCAGAAAGATAGATGGAAAAACAAATGTATAAATAAATAAAAGTAAATTTTAGAATGAAATTTTCTTTACCGATGAAATCATCTTGGTTGTATAAGAATCAGGAAGTGCACCTTCTTTGCATAAAATATGTTGGGATTTCGGAATCTTGCCCTGCTTTGCTTGTTAAAGCCCATGTGTTGGTGTCTAGCAGCTTGGGTACCCAATTAACACTAAGGACCCTCTACTCTCAGGGTTATAGATCTTTAAATCTCATCTTTCTCAGTAATAAAATGAAGACATTACTATACTTACTTCATGAAATTATTTTTAAAGAATACAATGACATACAAACCTAAAAGGTTTAGTGTACTGCCTAGAATAGTAGATGACTGATAATACTGAAGATGATAAAGATGATAAAATCATTTGAGCAAAACATGTTCAAGAATAAGGATGTATTTTATGCCTTTGAATGTATCTACTCTCAGAATATTTTCAAAATGAACTTTTAATATCTTTGTGAATGGTCTATAGAATTCAAGTCTCATGCTATTCCTTTGGGTATTTACTCATATGCTTTGCAGAATTATGAGTTAATTCTCTGACACTGTTTATCTCATGAAACTGAGTTTTTAAAGGAGTTAGTGAGGAAGTGTTTGTGTGTGTGTGATTGTGTTTGTGTGTGTGTTGAACAGATCCTGCCTCAGGTCTATTTTTACAAAGAGCACAGTAGGACACTAGCCCCCCACAGACGGCAGCCCAGGGGTTACCCCAGTTCCAGCCAGCCAGTCAGCTGTCTTTACATCAGCAAATAGAGGCTTTTACTGTGGAACCTTCACAGGGTCCTGGGCACTGCTGGGGGACTGGGCTGGAGCAGAAGCTGGAGCCTGGGCCTTGATGGGCCTGGGCCTTCGGCCAGCAAGGCCTGAAACCCTTGGCAATGCGGGCATGGATACATCTTGCTCAGCTTGTGGTTTTGATCACTCCATAGCATTTGTTAAATAGCAAATCTTTTCCTTTATACTAAATTCAAATCATTTCTAGTAACCTATGTGTATTTTATTAGTTTTCATAAGTAAGTCATCAGATAAAAAATTGTACCCAAAAGTTCTTAAGATCAAAATCTCCTTAATGGGCGCTGGGGAGATGGCTCAGTGGAGTAAACACTTCCCTGGCAAGTGCAAGGGCTTGAGTTCAGTTTCTTGTTCTCCCAAGAAACAAACAAACAAACAAACAAACAGCGAACAACACCTTAATTTGCCCCATAAAAACCATTTTCTTTTTAATTAGACTTGCTGCATAAGTGGGGAGCAAAAAGGAAATTGTCAGAATAGAGAATGCAGAAGTCCACAGAGCAGGTCAGCTTGGCTGCTAGCCTGCCCTCCCTGGAGATGGATACCTTGACAGTTTCCTTGATTTCTCACCTTCTCACCACCTCTTCCACTCTGGAAAATCAACTATGTCGTATTATTTTTAGCTTTACTTGTCCCAATTAGTAAGAGAAATATTACAGAATCAATCAAAGTTATATTTGCACACGTTTGAACAATGTAAAAGGATAAAGGAAATTATTTATTGTGCCCAGTTATATTTTAATTCCTAAAATAAACTCATGTGGTGAGAACATGTGCCAGTATGAGTCTGGAGTGAGCAGAGGCAATGGTTAACCTGCTTTCTAATTTCCAGGGGCCCCAGCCCAGCCATTTCACCAGATGTACCACCCTTGCATAACAGTTATGTAATTTTTATAAAAAGAATACTGTCAGGTAAATATTCTAGCCTCTATTCCCAAAGGAATTTCAGCTTTCCCAACTCTCAGGGGTAGACGTTCCTGTTTCTGACTATAGCCGTATTAATTGCCTATAGCTATTCTCAAATTCAGCAAAATTATATGAGTTCCTGTTGATAAGTTAGTAAGATGATCAAATTTCGATAGTCATTAATATTTTTATCAACTAAGTTCCTGAGTCAAGGATAAATTTAATTATCTTTGATCAATTAATTTGACTGATGCAAAATCTTTTCCCAAGTTTGGCAAAAAAGTTCATGCTTTGTAGTAATTAATGTCTGATGGTGGCATATTTCCAAATAACTTTAATGATTCATAATTTCTCAAAAAAATCTGTTACTGAATTATAGATCAATTGATATCTAACTTTGACTTGCACTAAATCAAATAATTGGTATTAATTAGACAGTCATGATATAATTTACCAAACCAAGTCACCAACATTGAATATTTAATTATGATACAGAACTCAGAATCCTAGGCCAGCTCAGTAAACATTTACTTTTAAGAATAGCTGTTACATATTTGGCTTTCAGAATTTTTCCATGTAATTTTCATAAAATTTATCATTATTTGCTTGGATCTTAATTAGTATCTGCTGGATCTTCTCATTAATCAGTTTTCAAGCAATTAATTCTTTCATAAATAGAAAGTATTGACCAAATTAGTTAAAGGCCATTCCCAGAATTAGATTATGGTAATTAATTTCATGGTTTCTACGTTAATAAGTTGTCAGATATTGTTTGTCAGGTGTTGATTAGAGTCTACCTCAGCCATGAAACGTGGGCCGTTTAGCCTTTCTGGTAGAGAAAGTAAAGGTGGAATTCAAAGAGGTGAAGCCCGGAGACAAAACCAGAGCCAGCTACACCCTGGGGCTATCATTCACCCCAAGTGTATACTGTGTCATTTCCAGCGACTGTCGTAAACCCTTTCCTGCTGACCAAAACTGCAGCTTAGAGTATCCTCATGATTACATGAATTTAACAAAACATAGCTACACTTCTGCATTAATTTCATGGTGTCATGTTGAACATTAGTGAATTTTTTATGGCTTGGAGGTTTTTTTAAACTTGCTGTGTAAATTGCTATTTGAATGTACCACAATAAGAAATTTCCCAAGACGATATTATAGGAATTATAAGATGTGAACTTACTTTCAAAATTGTGTCTACCCCACTGGGGATTTAGCTCAGCTATGCAATGCTTTCCTGACAAGTATGAGGTCCTGAGTTTGATTTTTGACACCCAAAAAGGAAAAAAATTCAGTAGCATCCCCTAACATAGTTATTTTTGCATCATCCCTTAAACTTTTTACATGTCATCCTTTTTGGATAATCAAAGTATATTAACAGCACTTTAGGGGCCAGCAAGATAGCACAGTGGACTAAGTTCCTGCTTAGGCAAGCACAGGGATGGGGATCGATCCCTGCACCACATACAGCACTGGTCCCATGCCGGATACACCAAACTTGGTGGAGTCTGGGTGTAGTGCTGTGTACTTGTAATCCCAGCACTGCGGATACTGAAAAACAGGTGGATCACTACAAGTATGACCTGTAACAATCAAATACATTTTTTAAAAAGTGTTTTATAATACTTGGTTTTAGTTAATACATTTTCATGAATGAAATTATTTCAAGGATATAATGAAATATAGAAGATAGTAGACCAAACACTGGGGTGTTTTCTATCCAGCTTAATACATGTAAATATTCTTATGCCTTTACTTGTAACCTCTTTATTTAGAATAGTAAAACTTATGGATTCAGCTAACCATCATCCTTCAATTTATCTGCGCTTCTTTTCTTCAGAAATTTTCAGTACAGCAAGATAGCACAGGGAACTAAGCACCTGCTTAGGCAAGTGCAGGGATTGGGGTTTGATCCCCGGTACCACATGCAGTGTCGGCCCCACCCCTGGGTTCTCTGCAACGGAGCCTGGGTGTGGTGGTGCACGCCTGTAAGCTCAGGACTGGGAGGATGGAAATTGGAGGATCACTATGAGTCCATGCTGTGTAGTGAGAGCCTGTACCAAATGCATAAAAGAAGAAATTTTCATATTCTGAAATTGGTACTTAGCACTTTTCCATCTATATAATTATATGTTAATCTCAATAAGTGCACATATAATTTATATTTACAACTGTTTAACTTTTCACATGTCTGACTTTAACAGATATTCCTAAAGTGCACAGGTAGCTTGTTTATATTTTTAAAAAGTTTGTGCCTGTATTGTTTGATCAATTTTTCATGCCTAGACATTGTAATATGAACAACTACTTTGAAAGTAACAATACACAATGTACTATTGTTACTCTCCTATGATCTTCAAATTTTATACCATTGTTTTTAGTATTTTTCTTTTCTTTAAAAAATCTGTGAGATGGCATCAGATCAATACGCTATTGCATATACATATAAATACATAAAGCTAAAATATATCTATTATAGTATGCTACCAATCCGATGGATATTCTGATTTTTAAATTTTTTATGAGCAGAATATATTTATTGAGGGAAAGAAAGTTCCTGTCTGAATCAGATATTCTTATTTTTAATTTGAACTTTCAACAATAAATTAGAGTATCTTTAAATACTTTTGTACCTTGTGATCTGATTATTCACATCTCTTAGCTTGTTATGTGGTATAGAATTTTGTTTTGGTTTCGATTTTTGTTTAGTTGTAGGAGAGCTTTATATCTCCTAGATATTAATGTTTGGTGTTGTCTATAATAATAATTCTTCTCCAAGTTTTTGCCCCATACCTTAATTTTAATCCCTTATATATTTAAAATTTTCAATTTTAATATATTTATATTTATCAATAATTCACCTTATTTTGTTTTACAAATTAATCTCTACTATACTATGTACTTCAAGCTCATCTAAAATTTTACTTTTCTTGTTTAGGTCTTTCATTCTTCTGGATTTTGTGTGTGCATATGGTGTGATCAGTTTGAATCTACTTT
>PVKA01046795.1:0-14716 GCA_004027165.1 Ctenomys sociabilis
GTCGGCCGCGCTGTCTCTGGCCGGTCTCAGGAGCTGGGCGGGAGGGATGGAGCAAGATGGCGGAGTCGGCCGCGCTGTCTCTGGCCGGTCTCAGGAGCTGAGGTCTGTTATTTTCAACCAAAGAGCTACAAATGGTAATTGCATATAAGTATATAGTTTCATAATTTTCATTTTCTAACTTTCCCTTGGTTTCCTAGTCCATGATAGAATAGACTTTTAAATCAAGTAGGCACAAGCTCAGCTGAAAAAAATGAACTTGAAGGAAAAAATTGTCAGACCTGGGCAGTACCACTCCACACAACCATGAATCTCTGAAGCCAAATCACCGTATGAAGCCACTTTACAACATCTACATCTGTCATTAGTGAAGCCAATAGAAGAAAAGAGGACCAGGTAACTGTTGCTTTGAAAAGAAATTTGATTCAAGTTTATTTTTGCTTTACTTAATATGTCCCAGCTGTCACTACATTAGAGAAGATCCACACTTCATGTGAATGACAATTTAAGGGAAAGAAGGTGAAATAGGCTAACAGAGGGAGAGTCTCCCTGGAAGAAGGGAATCAGTTTGCGGTGCTGTATATATGTCGTGGTTGTAGCTAACTAACGTGTGGATATTTTTGAGCTGGTAGTACTGCTCACGTGCCCAGGAGAGTTTCCACAGTATGTGTGTGGAGTGATAAAGGACCTAAGCACTCCAAGGAATTTTATTCCTAAGTGCTTAAAGGCAAAGCTATAGGTCCTAGGATGAGGGGCAGATGGAGATGGGGATGATGGATGCTGTTTAAAGGTCTCCTTGGAAGAGGTTTTGCCTTTTGGTGGGAGCTGTGGCAAATAGGAGACCTATCTGAAAAAAAAAAAAATCTCCCAAGGGAGGATCTCATCCACCTGAGACCTACTCCTGATGAGACAAAATGTGACATGGAGTTGGGAAGGAGGTGTTTTGTCTTTTCTTGGAACATATTTGGTATGGTGAGAAGGACAGAGAAGGAATCATCATTTGGGCTGATGACTTTAGGAGGCCCAAAGAGACTGTAATATTATGGTGGGAGTCATTTTCCCAAGAATAAATCTGACTCTTAGGAAGCAACATCACTCTGAGGTTGAGTTTACTAGAATAATTTTTGAGTAATGTGGAACAGTCTAAAGATGTCCCCAAAATGATGAGGAAGGGCTGCAATTGGAGGGTGTGATGGTTTGTGTTTATCTGTCCCCCCACCCCCAAAGTCTCATGTAGTCATGAGGTGGCTTCTGGACTTTGTGATTATTATTATTATTTATTTTTTATTTTTCGTCTTTTTGGGACAGGGTCTTTATGCAGCTCAGGCTGGTTTCGAACTCACAACAATCCTCCTGCCTCAGCCTCCCAAGTGCTTGGATTACAGGCATGTGCCACCACGCCCGGGTGGGTGTGACTGCTGCACCCACCCTGGTGTAGGTAAGCCACATTACAGTGTGAGGAGGGGAGAGAGGCTTACTAGCTGCCTGCACTGCTGGCAGCTTTGCTCTCCACTCTTGGCTGCCACCATAAACACGTGCTCTGTGACACATGTCACTCAGCCTTGGAGCCAGCTGAGTGTGGCTCAAAACCTCCACTCACTGTGACTAAATAGACCTTTTTTCCTTAATTTGTACATTGAATATTTTGTCCCAACAATGAGAGAAGAGTAACTGAGACAGAGGGCCTGTCAACCTGTAGGCAGGAGGCACAGCCAGGGGAGTATGAAGGATACCACTCAAACATTTCACAAACTGGGGGTGGTCAGGAAAATGTTGCCTTTTTTTGCTACCTTTTACCCAGTCTTTGTATACCACCTGTCAAATCCACATTTCCAGCTACAGTCTCATCCAGTCCTAGGAACATGTGTACCGACAGCCTAAATAAGTATCTAACATCTATCGAGACATAAAAATTAACTTACTCTACCCAATCAACCCTATGCTGTATTCTGATGCATAACTCCTTTGACTTTCAACACATGCCTCTGTGAAAGGTGTTATTTCTGATTTACAGGTGAGAAAATTTCAAAGATATTAACATTTCCCAAGAACTGAATGCCTTCTGGGTATTTCATCAAGGACTGCACCAACTTTTGCCTACCAAATCTCATAATCATGTTGAGAGAGAAGGTATTATTGAATCCCTTGACCAAACTGACCAGCAGTATCTCTGGAATAAACTCAAGTGTCTTTCTTCCGTGCATGGATGCAAAGCAATTTTGAAGAGAAAATTTTGTCTGTCAACTCTTTAGGAACTCAAGGGTGAAAGCAGGAGTAAGGGAAGGGCCACACTGAAAGGCCACCTGAGGTGAAGGTAGTGTGCCCTCTCTTCCCATTGCCATGGTTGATCGTCATATCTGTTCCTCAGAATGATAGACTTTGGTTGTTGGCACACATTATCTGAGAAAAATCAATTCAAAAATAGGAAAAGATAATTTTTAATCACTCAGAGGTTTCAGTCATTGATCACTTTGGCCCAGTTGACATGGGCCTGGTCCAGCTTGTTATGTCTGAGGTACATGCTGAAGGAAATGGCTTGACCCATGGTGCCAGGAATTACAGAAAGAAAAAGTGCCAGGGGTGTCCCAACATCCACTTCAAAGATATGTAGCCCCAAATTTCACTTCTTTCTAGATCCCACCTCACAAGAAAACTATGGGGCAGTGGCCAAGCCTGTAGCCTTAGGCCATGAGGGACATCCAGCCATAACACCTCATAAGGCATCACAACCCATCCTCATCTTCTACCTATGCTTTGATTCTCTCTCCTGAGGTCTTCAAGGGCATGGGGACAGCTGATTGCTGTTAGTGTTTGACTTGAAGGATGTCTTCACAGGCCCAGCTCCCCTCTGACACAATAAGTAAGCTCCAGCCCTGTTATTTCAGGTTCTTTGTTCTTCTTCCTCCTCGGCTCTCCTTCTTGTTGGTGTTAAATGTTGTCAAAAGCAACTATTTTCAGTCTGTTGACAACAGACCTGATGAACAATGCATGGCACCAGTCAATGGCTTTATCATCCAGTCTAGGGCTCTCTGAAGAAAGTGTCATGGAGAAAGAAACTGTTTCCTTCCAGAATCTGAATAATTTGATAAAGGAATTTTCCTTTCATGTGTGCAGAGAAGACTGTAGCTTAATACACTTTGCATTCCTTTGGTCAAAAGCAGGGGAGGAGAATATGTTTATTTTTGTTCTTTCTTTCAAACTGTTTGTTCTTCTTTGTCCTCCAGTCCTATTTTCCCATTCTCCTGCTCCCTCCTAGAAACATAACACTCAGGTCTGTTAAACCAGATAGTCCACCAACAGCCACACACCTTGTCTTTTTAATTAATCCATACCCAGATGAACCGCTATGTTACTGCTTACATCCTAGTCATGCTTTCTCCCCATTTCTTTGAAAAACAAAGCCTTATTGAGGTAGCGCATTGGCAGGACTAAATATTTGTGCACCGTGGGTCCCACAGGCAGCTCTCTGCTGCACCTGTCCTAACAATATTTACATTCTCAATCTTTGTTTGGTTGCCCATTTGGAAGACCTCTCAGCACTTTAGAGATTCAAGGGAAAGAGTCCTGCCATGGGGAAAGACCAGTTTTGTGACTACCATGGTAAAGTTTATTTTGATCATTCTACAGCAAGAATTGATCCTTGATTCTTGACTAACTCTTGAAGCCATGTTTTCCCTGGGCTGCCAGAACTCACCTCAGCTGAATATCTGTCTTCTACTCAGTCTTTCAGTCTTAACATCCCACCTATGTGTGCAAGTCTGCTCTGCCAGATGGATTTGTAAATCTGGATGTGCCTGATGGTTGTTTTAAAACAGAACTTTAGCTTCATGTTAGACTCTGGGGGAGATTCCAAAGAATTCTTCTTTATGGATGGAAGAAATTCCTACTGATTTTGCATATCCTCTTTGGTTTTTGTAAAATAAAGGAAAGGGTCATCCCATATAAAAATGCATGTGGTGCCCATGATGGGCAAGAAAGCCCTTGGAGGCTGTTGGGAACATCACTGATTGGATGGGTTCTGGAAAGAGAGTAGTATCCACCTCAAGCTGAGATTTGTTGCTGTATCTCTAAACAACTCCCAGTGGCTACCTTCAAGAAGAGTGTGACAGCTTGTGTTAGATGTACCCCAAAGCCTCCTGCAGTCACAGGAGAAGCTCTTTTGAAAGTGGCTGGATCTAGAATGTGGGATGCTAGGATTAAGGGGTGTGAAACTACTAAAGTAGTGCACTCATATGTTTGGCTTAGTTCTGGGTAAGATTAAGGGTGTGAGTGTCATCTGTCCTGAAGGTAAGGATTGGCTACAAGAGACAGAAGGAGAGTCTTTGCTTGTTGCTTGCTTCCTGCTGTGGATGTCTTCCATCTGCCGTGAACCATTTCTCCTCTGCAATGCCCCTCTGCCATGCTGTCCTGCCTTGAAGCCAGCTGGTTATGCTCTGAAACCTGTACAAGGCATGAGTTTAAATAAACTTTTCCTCCTGTAATTTTTGGGTGTTGGGTGTTTTGTCTCAGCTTTTACTTAGAAAAGCAACTAAGACAAAGAGTGAAAGAGTCCCATCCCAAGATCTCCTCCTTCTCTACTTATCTCCTGAAACAGCACTTCTTTTCCAACTGAACCCTCTGGCACCAGGGGTTGGATGGATCAATGAGAAGTCCATATTGCAAATGTGTTGTTATAAACTGTCTCTTTATGAGCTTAGACCTGTCCTGCCGTATGGATTCCATGAGCATCATGCTTGCAATGTACACATTTTTTTTTCACTTTCTTAAACTTTATTAAAGAAAAAAAGTAAGCGTGGTGGTAATTTTCTAGAACAATTTTCTGGGATTCTTCCCTCCAAAGTGAGACCTGATTTCCAGATCCATGCCGGAAGTGTACAGTTCCCAACTGTACCGAGCAGGAGAGAGGCTGAAGCCGGAAGTGTTCCTCTTCCCACCTTCCCCACTCTGTGGTCTGTCTTTGGATCAGCAATAATTGCCTGAACAGCGACTATGGCTTCATTAAATTTTGTCTGTAGCTCTCCGAGTTCTTCTATGTGCAGCAATCGCAGAATTTGAGCAGCTTCATTAAGACCTGCATCTCCTATGTCAAAACCAAGAATATGTTTGTCTAAAGCAACAGGCAAACCCTCTTTTGTTTTATTTGCTTTAGCAACTGCATCCCGTGTCAGGCACTCCTGAACCAAAATGCGAGTTGCTTTGAGCATCAACAGGTCATCATCATGGCGCTGAACCTGAGGGAGGTTGGCCAAAGCCGTCGTTCTGGCCTTAAAATCAGGATTGATCAATGGCTCTGCATTCTTACTTGCATTGTCGGTATTTTTTGCATTGTGAGGGCTTAAGCCCATGTATTTTTCAGCATTATTTCCATATTCAAGTCTAACAGCCAAACCAAGGAGCCAGTCAATTGCTTCTTGTCGATCCTGAATCTTGAAAGGGCAGTCAACATCTCGGAGATACTTTTCAAAGAATTTGGGCCAGTCATTGCTAGGGAGGTTTCTTAAATTACCTCTGTCTTCAATCTTGTAGTGTCTGATTTTCTGGTCTTCAAGCCAAACAATAAAGTTTCTAAATTCTGTTCCATCTTTGCAGTGGAAGCTGGCCGGGTTATGGTAGTCGAGCGCCATCAGCTTGCATTGGAACATGGTCCCCGCTTCTAGCTCGGGGGCCGCGGGCCTCCACGGGGAGACAATGTACATATTTTGATGCTTCCAAAAAAATGCCGAGGACTGGGTCTGGCAGCTCTCCATTTGTGTTTGAACATCTCATCTGCTCAGCTCCACACTCTTCATGTACCTTCTTCTCCTAATTGCTGTAGTGATAACTGCATTTTCACAGCAGCCACTTCCTCAGCTCCACAAACTACACCTTCCTTCCCAACTTCTGCAGTGTGCCACCCCACATGAAGCCATCTTGGAGTTACAAATTCAAGGGAAAACTTGGCCAATAAGAGGCTAGCACAGGCCATGTAGGCTCTTCCACTGCTCAGAAGAGGAATTCTAAGGTGTGTTCTATGCATCTCTTTAGATTGCAGAAGTGGGAGTGACCTGCAACAGCCCCCGGTACAAACTGACTAAGACTGTACCTTTTAAGCTTCTCCTTTTCTGTTTGATTCCTCCCACTGCCCCTCTTGTTTTCTATGCAGACATTTTGTCAAACCCAATAGATGCATGCATTAGTTTAGATACTGCTTTGGGAAGTAGGATAGAGTTGAGCTAAATCACTGTCTTTAAGATTTTATTTTATTTTTTAAGTAGCAGGAAAAGTACTCGAGACTTACTCTGGCAACTTCTGCTAGCCTTTACTTATCATTCTCGGTTTTCTTGCCTTGAATTGTATACCCTCGCTTTATGCCCAGCTGTCTTCTTCTCCTACCCTGTAACATAGGCCTTTGTAGGTACTGGTTAGGTTGATGCTTATTTACATAGGCAGTCCCACAGCCAAACACCTCTCATTCTCTGGAAGGCTCCTGATTCGAGTTTCACTCGATCTCTCCATACAGATGTCTGAGGGTAGAGTCAGCTTTTCTCTTTGGCTCCCTTTCGGAAACTAGAACATGGTGACAAAAGAAGCTTGGCCAAATGGATGTGCTCAGCTGGGGAGCAACTTTTGAACAACTGACACAAAGCACAGCTATTTCTGTGCAGATACTCACCATAGAAGTGAAGTGGTGGGACCAGGAACTTAGCTCCAACGGTGTCACTTTATCAGCTCCATGCTACCAATTACCATTCAGACCAGCTCAGTTCTGTGACCTGGACTCTACTTCTAAATCCTCAGGCTCCCCATCTGTCTATCCAAGCCTGGTCTTCTAGCTTCCCTGCCTGCCTAGCAGATTTCCACTGATTACTTTCAATCTAAATTAGGTGACAGTGGTCTGTGCTTTCTGAGACTAAACATACAGCATTCTTTTTCTCTGAAGACTCAAGAACCCTTTGGGCTTCAGTTTAAATTTATGCCTTCAGAAGGAGCCTGGCTTTTCCCAGACAAGCTACTAATTATCTGCACTTCTTCAAAAACAATCTTCTATCTTTATAATTGAATTATTTCTCTCTTCTTTCTGTACCTCTTGATGCTGCTCCTTTGTCCCTTGATATCTTGGCAGGTTGATTTCAAGATCCCTGAGGATACTAATGCTTGATGTTGCTCTAGTCCTCTATATAAAAGGTGTGGAGAGGCTCAGGAGCCAGCTCAGCAGTCTATGTGCCTACATGGTATGTACAAGGAACCATGTTCGATCCCTGCTATGGCAGTCTGTGCAACCACCAAAACTGGGGATGGTGGTGTATGTCTGAAATGCCAGTACTGGGGAGGCTGAGGCAGAAGGCTCACTACGAATCCGAACTGCCTAGTGAGACCCAGTACCAAATGAATACATAAATAAATAAATAAATAATTTTTTAGAAAACCATAAAAGGTATAGAATTTGCATATACCTACCCAATCCTCCCATATACTTTAAAGTGATCTCTGTATCACTTATCACACCTAATATAATGGATGTGCCACATAAGTAGTTGTACTGTATTATTTAGTGATGAAGAAAAAAATTCTGTACATGTGAAGGATAGATATATTTTTTACAAAGTGGTTTTTGTCCACAGAAAAAATATTTTCCATTTACTTTTCAAATTCTTATTCACACATATTTGCAGTACCTAAGGATCATGTCCAACATGGGGAGTTGGGGCAGGACAGTAGCACATCTTAATTCTTTTCATTCTTCACACCCCTTTCTCCATAATTTTATTGAAAAACAAATATCAATGAGACAGTTTGAAATCAAATAAGTAGGACAGTTTCAATAATTAATACATTGCATACTGCTTTCTTAGTGGTCATTTGTTATACAAGATGCAGACATGATATTCTATTTACAAAACTATTAGAACAGGTCCCTCTATTCGTTGAAACAAGAGAATGTAGCTTAATAATTTTGAATCTGCATGATACAAAATGGCCATTCAATTGTATCCCCTTTTTTGTTTAGTTTTGTTACTTAAATACTATAAGTGTGAGAATTCAGAAAAATATTCCAAAATAGTCCAGTAGTCCATAATATTATTGGGTTTTCCATATGTCTGGCAATGTCAGAAGTTGTTGACTAGAGCCTTTTACAGCTCAGCACACCCCTTTTTCGAACCAGAACTGGCTGATTCTGTGGCCACAGAGTCTGTAGCTATGAGTGTCTGCTGCACAGCCTTCGAGAGTCCTTCCTTCCACAACACAGCCCTTTCAGTGCAGCCAGTGGGAGTCCTGGTCTGTCAGCGAGTTGTGCTCACTTTGTACATCCTTCATATCATTTCTCAGCTTTGTACAGCTTGGCGTGTCCTCAGTGATTTGGGGAAAATCTGTTTTGTCACCAGCACTAAATAGCTCGTGGTGATCTAATTGATTCTCCCTTGCTCCTGAGCAGCGGGTAAGCAGAGATAAAGTTATGACTCTGTCTTGGAATCAGAAAGCAGAGTGAGAAAGTAAATTCTGTAGATACACAATCTTTGAAAGAAAGCAAAAGTATGAGGAACGTGCTTGCAGAAGATCATTTAATGGCTCCTGCCTCTGTCCGAGCTGCAGGAAGCATCCTATCCTCATTGCTCTGACTGCCTCTTTCTTTGCAGGTACTTCTGAAACAGCACCTGGACAGCTTGCTTCATTTACAATATGAAGCAAGACAAAGATGGAATGCTTATAAATTAGTTTACTATTTGTTTTCATGCAATGAACACAGGTAAAAGTCTGCCTTTTCCCACAACTCTGGGGGTGCTGTTTCTGACTGACCTTGAAGGCTCCTATCTTGAGGCTTTTGGTGGATGGCCAGGCAAGGGCTTGGTAGCAGTTCTCTGGAGGAAGAACCACAGAGACACACCTAGTATTAGAAATGGAGGCTGACTCTCTGGTGCTCTTGAGTGAAGCTCTCAGTGGGTGTGCGATTAATTCCCACAGAAGTACCAGGTTTGGGCTGCTTCATGGCGAGAAAATGCCTCATTTATATTGCACTTTCAGAGATAAGGAAGAGGCATTTAAAGGCTATTCTGTCCCTTTGGAGCACTTGAAACTTATGATTGGCTCTGTCAAAAAAATGAAGATTAAAAAATGCATAATGAAACCACTTTAGATGATAACTATCAGTAATTTTTTTCTCACTTCTTTTTCTAAGGTGATTGTAAAAATATGTAATTTTTTTTAGATGCAGGAAAGATAGGAAATGATTTGCACAGTGGGTGAGAAATCTGCTCTCCTCATCTACATTAAAGACAGCTGTCTGCAGTAGTCCTGCAGGAAGATGCACAGTAGTCACAGAAGTAGAAAAGAGGACTTAGTGACACGATGGTCAGTGACAAGCTGTGTTTTGTAAAAACAGATAGCCACTGTCTTATACCTTTAGTGTCCTCACAGGGTAGCTCAGTTGGATCACCTCAGGAGTGCTGCTCTAGGGGGTGGATAACACAGATTTCAGTGATTTGAAGGTGCTGTCAGCACTGAAGGAAGGAAAGCTTAGTTATGAATTGAGGACTGTCGGACTGAAAGGAAGAACCATCTGAAATTTATATTGAAGTGGATGCCACTTGAACACATACTCGTAAGTGAAATAAACCAGACACACATGTGCAAATATCTTGTAGTTTCCATAGTATAAGAAGCGAAAAGCAGAAATACAAATGGAAATGTACAACAACAACTAAAAACAATTGAGTCCGATAAGGCAAAGAGAATGGCATATGCTGCAGGGTACTAATCAGCTTTTCTTCTGCATGGTTAACAACCTAAGTTCACAGATCAAAATTGGAGAAATAGAAGAGCCACAAGGCCAGCCAACATTTTGGCCCTAGCCTTTCAAGGTCAGCAAAGACTTAGGACATAGGAGAACCTGTACTGCAACATCATGAAACTCAGTTGTGCCCAAATTTTCTGAACAAAGAGATTATGGAGCCACAGAGGAAAGAGATTGATGATGCATAGTATGCCTGGGGAGAGTCACATGGAGAGAAAACTTTCTCTCAGGCTCTCACAGAGAGCAAACTGGTCAAGCATTGGCCGTGACTCATCCACATGACAAAAGATCTACAGAGTAAGGTACAGAATTACAAGATAAACCTGAGGGGACTTCACTTCCCTCAACAGAAACAAAAGCTACATCCTATGGTATATAGGTCTTGCTCTATCTCAATCTTAACCATCCAGCAGATAAGTATAAAAATGAGGTATATAACGCGGGGCCATAATAATAAGTTGAGCTGTAAATGACTACAGTAACAACTTCTTCAGATAACTCACTATTGTTGTGGAATGCTGGACTGTGTTGGATTGTGTCGCCGAGTTCAGGCACCTAAATTGGTTTAATGACAATGGAGTGCTTATCTTTGATAGGTCCAGACAATAAAAAAGGGTATAGAAAGGAAGAATCATGATGTGTGTGTAGAAACAGTACAGTTAGGATAAATATGCCGTGCCGATATGCTGATAAATAATTCTATGAGAAGCAAGATTTGCACTAATAATGGTTGGACAAGATATTCTGTTGGCTTTTAGTACTATGGACAACCACTAGGAAGATAACAAGGTAGAAAGTATTAATTATTGAATCTGTGATATAATTCAGCTACAAAAAATAAAATAATTGTATAGCTATACTCTCTTCATTCACTAATTAGACATCTGCTATAATAATGTCTGTAAGTATAATATCATGTATGTACTTTGTACGATACCAAAACATTATGAAAACAGTTTGCAATGTATTAATTTATCAAATCTGTCCTGTTAATTTGTCTTGAAGCTGTCTCATTGCTATTTGTTCTTCAATTAAAAAAATAATTAATTAAAAAAAAAAAAAAGAAATGAGCTTGAGGCTCTTTCCTTATCAGTTCAGGAGAAATTTTTCCCCAGGCAGGCAGGCTGTGGGAAAGAAACATTGCCTTTGGTCAGTCAATTTCACACCTGGTATTTTTTGTTAAGTTAGTATCATTTTAAATAATTAATATATCTACATGGTACAAAATTAATACAAGAACATTTACATAAGTAAAGATCTCTCATCCTCTCATTCTCTAGAGGTTCATTTCTTTTCCAAAGCAACTTGCATTTTGCACATTGTTCTGGAAACATACATGGATGTACAAACACACAGACATGGCCAGGGATGTAGCTCAGCAACATAAGTGCCTGCCCAGCAAGTGCAAGGCCCCAAGTTTGATTCCCAGTATTGAAAAACAAAGCAAAAGGAAACAAAATGAAACAAACAAAACAACTTTCTATTTTTTAAAACAAAAAAGTGTAGTATCAACACTTTTCCTTGTGTTTCTTAAAACTAAACTATTGATGGAAGAATTTCAGCTTTTCAAAAAATTATAAAATAATACAAGAAGTTTCTACTTTTCCTTTCATTTTTTCTCCTACTGTTAACAACCTGGGTTATACAGCACATTTGTTAAAACTGACAAGTTCAAATCAGTATGTTACTATTAATGAAACTGCAAATTTTGTTTGGATATCATCAGGGCTTTTTCCCTCTCATTCTCTAAAGTCAATTTTTCTCTTCCAGGATCCAATCTAGGATGTCACATTGCAGTGGAAGATACTTCAATCCTTCCTTCTTCCCTTCCATCCTTTCATTTTACAAAAAAGTGGCATAAGTACATGTAGATGAGTGCATGATTATACAATTATTCAAGCATGATTTATGAAGCCTCTAGTGTAATATAGATCTCCCCAGCTCTTACTCCTGGTAACCACTGATCTCTTCTCTGAACCGTTGTTCACCATAGGATTCCCTTTACGAGGATGCCCTGGAAATGTAGCCATGCAATTTTGCTGTAGGCAGGAGAATTAGAAATATAAGAAGCAGCCAGACATGGCTGGGCCCTCAAAGGAGCCAGTATGGAAGACAAGACACCTTGCAACGCCGGGAGAGATGGATACTCTTGCTGTGGGCCAGGCCTTAAGGCAGAAGATGAAACAAGTGTAGCCACATACCGCTCCAGATGGATATCATGGCATGATATTCTAAATAGGTATCTATCTCCTTTAAAAATCTGGGAAGAGTCTCTAATCCAACCCCCTTATAGGAAAAACTCCTGTTTTATATACATGTCTGCTTGCTCCGTGACTCATTCTCCAATTTGATCAATTTTACATGAGCAGCTATGATTATAATCTTATTGGTCAACCATAATTTGTCTCATGTCCACCTTGCACATTCCCATGTTTCCCACCTTGGACCCACCTCACCTTGTGGATGTGCTCTATAAAAATCCCCTGAAAAAAGCAGGGTCTTTGGGTCCCCTTCTGTCCCCCTCTGTCTCACTTATGTTTCTCTCATTGCTGGGACAAAGTCAACAACACCCCAAATTAAGGAAGGAAAGATTTATTTAGCTCAAAGTTAGTGGTGGTTTCAGTCTGTACTCGGCTGTCTCCAAGGCAGAGCGGCACATGGAAGAGGGAAACGGCTCATGGCAGCAGAAAAGAGCAAAATGCAAAGGGCGGAGCAGCAGCTGCGGCACCTAGCAAGCTTCTTTCCCTTCCTTATATTGTATGCAGATCACCCACACCAGGTCAGGGACAGTACTCAAACCCATAATCCGTACATGGGATAATGAATTAATTACAGACCCTAGAAGCCGCCCCCATGACTGCATGAGGCTTTGGGGGGACAACTAGATACAAACCATAACATTCTGCCTCCGGCTTCTCCCATGACTCATGCATATCCTTTTATGCAAAAGGCATTTTAGTCCATCTCCAAAAGCTGTCATAGTCCTAATAGTTTCAACATTGCTGAAAGGTCCAAGTCCCAAGTCTCCTCCAACATCTAAGGCAAGCTCTTGGCTGTGAGCCCCTGTACAAATGAAAACTGAAACACTTCCAACATTCAATGGCCTAACAAAAACATTACCATTCAAAAGGTACAATCAGCAGGATACAAAACCAATGTATCTATAGCAAGTCCAAAATCCAGAAGGGCAAATATTAAATCCTATAGTTCTATGTGGGACATCTGAAGCAATCTGTGGCAAATTGTGAGTTCCATGTGGCTCCAACTCTTATGGCACTCTTGGTGGTAGCTCCCATGACTTCTCTCTTATGCTGGTTTTGCTCCCTCCTTAAAACTTCCTGAGATGAGCCACGTTCCTGGCTTTTCCAAACCTCTGGGCTTTGCCCTGCACAATAGGCTTCAGTCTCTGCTTCACATATTACCCTCTCAGGGGCACACTGCCTGGCCTCCCAGGCCTTCAGAAATTGAGGTGGAAGCCTTCACCTCAGAAATTTTGCATTCTACATGCACCTAAAGCCAATGTCATGTAGATGATGCCAAGGTCTTCTGCCAGCTGGAGCAGTAGCCGGGCTTTCTTCTCTTTTGACTGTAGCGGTTGAGAGCCTGGATTTCTGATCACTCTGACCCTGATTCTGAGGAACAAATTCTCTATGCTGCCACCATGGTGGGACCTGGTGGGGCCACTGCCACCATTCTGGAATGGGGTGCATAGCTTTCTCTTCAAAGCAGTGTTTCACTTTTGCAGTTTTGAGGATGCAAAGGATGGAAACTTGTTGGTTCTTGTGATGCCCTCAGGCCATCTTTTCAATTCTCTATTCCTTCTCTACAATAGAAAACTGAGCTCTCTCTGTTTGTAATCCACAGCTTTACTGACACTTCCTTTCTGACTGTACTCACATTTTAAGCAATTCTTTTGGGCTCTTTTCTCCTGATTCTCAACATAAATCTAACAATAGTGATGACACAGCCTCAAGGCTCTATTGCCTTGAAATTTCTTTTGCAAGATTAATCAGTCTGTTGCACTTAATCTCAGTCTCAGGCAATCTCTGGACATGAACAAAATGCAGACAAAGTTTCTGCCAGGCCATGACATATATCACCTGGAATCCAACAATCAATGCAGTCCTTTTTTCCAGCAGAAACTTGGTCTTTATAGGTAGGATTTATATCAGCATTCTGCTCTTCTGAGCTCTGACCAGAATCTCCCATACAGAATAGCCAAAGATGTCTCAGAGCTTCTCTTTCAGGAGACATCTCCAAATCTTTTCTATCTCTTCCCATAAGCCATTACCAGAGAACCTTGGTCACAGCAATGACCCCACATCTCTGTAACAAATTCTGTCTTAACAACTAGACATGAGCCACAGCATCACCTTTCAGGAAGAAGCTTCCCCCCCAATACATATATTGTGCCCTTCTCCGTTCTTAAGATTCATCCTTTGGTTTTAGAGGACAGGAACTCATTCGAGGTATCTTTCTGATTGGGAGTTTCCTTCCCAGTATCAGTTTGTAGCTTTTGGAAACTGTTTTCTTTTCCTTAGGATTATGCCCCTGAGTCAATGAACGTATCAATACTTACTGGTGCCTTTTGAAATTTAGTAGTATTCCCTATAGTTGCATCACCTGCCAAAGTACACGTCGTGTATTTTATTTACTATATCGTGAAACTCAGGAAATTATCTTGAGCCTAAAGCTTTCCACTGAAAAATTCATTCTTGCTTTAATTTTAAAATTCAGAGCTCAGGGGCTGAGGAGATGGCTCAGTGGAATAAGTGCTTCCCTGGCAAGTGCAAGGGCCTGAGTTCAATCCCCAGTCCCCCTCCCCCCTCCAAAAAATCAGAGCTAATATGTAAGTAGCAAAAAGAAAACAAAAATGAAAGCAAAAGGGTTCCATACTGTGTGAGAGGGGAAAAAAATGTGGGCCCAATCCTCGCTCCCCAGTACGCCAGA
>PVKA01046796.1:0-14714 GCA_004027165.1 Ctenomys sociabilis
AAAAAAAAAAAAAAAAAAAAGGACACTACAGCTGGGTGAGGTGGCGCATGCCTGTAATCCCAGCACTCGGGAGGCTGAGGCAGAAGGATTGTTATGAGTTCGAAATCAGCCTGAGCTACAAAGTGAGCTTAAGGCCAATCTGAACTGCATAGTGAGACCCTGTCTCAAAAAGACAAAATAAATAAATAAATAAATAATAAAAAGGACACTACAGAGCTTGGAAGATAGCTTAGCAGAATAAGCGCTTACTGGGCAAGCACAAGGGCCTGAGTTCAATCCCCAGTTCAGCCAAAAAATAAAAATAAAAAGGACACCACTCATTTTACAAGTGAGAAAAGAGATTTGCAGAAAACAAGCTGATTAAGCCCACATCATTATATGAAGGGAATGAGGTTTGCATTCAGTGTGATTTCAAAGTTCCATGTTCTTTCCAAATGCCCCAAGAGCAGGATGACCAGAGATAAATAGCATAAAAGCAGTCATTCTCCGAGGGGAGAGCAAGTCAATTAATATATTTTGCTCTTTGATTCAGACTCATTTTCAGGCCAATTCTTTAAAAGAAAAATATATTTTTGGCTCTGTCATGCTTATTCACAGCTACATTTTCAGGAGAGGGTGCTAGTGCATATTATGAAGCTGGATGTGTATATGACGTGTGCATCACTGTTTGTGTGGATTACTGGAGCCGGTTGCTAACTCCAGGGGGTGCATATATCCCCTTCCTCCCCTCCCTTTCCTTCCCAAGGCTACTTCACTACTCCGGGCCCATCCCCATATAAGGTCCTATCTGGGGAAGTTCTTCAGTATTTGTTGCTCCCGAAATCCCCACACCCTCCTCTTTTGGAGCATTTTTAGAATTGGTGGTTTCCTGCAGCTGTCAGTTGTTTGCTCTTGTTGCCAATAATTTTGACTTCTCCCTAGCAACAGTCAGTGGGGAAGATGTTCAATTGGCTCACAAGTATTTTCCTTAGCCAATCGAATGCTAAAATATTGAAATTCACTTCCTTGCTGCCCTAACCAATAAGAGGCTGATTTTGTCCCTTGCTGTCAATGTTTTTCTTTTTTAAAATGTATTTGGTACAGGGTCTCACTACGCAGCTCAGACTCATAGTGATCCTCCTGTTTTCAGCCTCCTCAGCGCTGGGATTACAGGCGTGCGCTACTCAGAATCAGTGACCACCTCATCGCCCCCAAGGGGTGGAGCCAGCACAGCAATATGGTATTTCAGAAAACAAAATATTATAGTACTGTATGGAGATGCAACAAGTGATGGAGTAGAAGTGTAAATATCCAATTCTGGCACCTTCCAGAAATCCTGGTTCTCCCACTTCCATCACAAAAATAATGGTTGGACAAATGCCCAGAATTCCTCTGTTCCAACCACAGAGGAAGCAGAGAGTCTCTCGGGCAGGAGGAACTTACAGAAATTAGCCCAGTTCCATTATTGTCCCTGTCTTCTCCCTTCCAGTTCGTGTTCATACACGACACTCAGCATCTCATGGTTGCACAAACTCTGCTGGAACTTCGCTTCCTTGCCATTCACTCCTCTCCTTTACCAGCGCCTCCTCCTTCTCTTTTCATCTCTAAGATCAGGTACGTAAGCAGTTTCAGTGTCTTCTTCCTTGCTGTTTTTCCTGTTTCTGATCCTGCTGTACCCCCACACCCTCCTAGCTCAGGCCCTTGGCGGCAGTAAGTTAGTAGGCAGGCAGGGGAGAGAAAGGTCTCCTAGGCTCTTGCGGGGAGTCTTAAGAGAGATATATGCTCCCTGCAACCCCTGTAAGAACTTGAATTTTAGGGCACTAGGTGGGGCCCATAACCTGGATCTGGGAGGGGTGATACAGAAATGATTTTTGTTTTGTAATCTTTTTTAAAGAAGTGATCATTTAAGGGCTCGCCAGATAGCTCAGCTGATTAAAGTGCCTGTGTAGGCAGATTCAGGGACCCAGGTTCAATCCCCAGCATGCCATGCGGGCCCCGCCTCCAGGTGCACTGAGACTGCGACCGAGGCTGGGCTGAGGCTGGGTGTGGTGGTGCACCTCTGTAATCCTAGCACTTTCGAGGCTCAAAAACAGAGTGACTGAATCTCATCTATGTAATGAGATCCTGTATTTGCTGTACTAAAAAAAAAAGTGATCATTTTAGAAAGCATCCGGACTTTGCCTGAGATTGAGTGCTAGGCGCCCGGTATTTCTTTTTGAAGAGCTTGTTCTTTGCCTTCATTTCTCTTATTTTCCCATCCACTTTACCTATCTGATCACAGAGGTAGCCACTATCATTTTAAAAAAGGACAGAAGAAAACCACACTTTTTTATGTCAATAAAAACCCTACCAGGCCGGGTGTGGTGGTGCAGGCCTGTAATCCCAGCGCTTGGGAGTTTGAGGCAGGAGGATTGTTGTGAGTTCGAGACCAGCCTGAGCTATAAATTGAGCTTAAGGCCATCCTGAACTGCATAGTGAAACCCTGTCTCAAAAAGACATAAAAAAAACAAACAAAAAAACCCTACTCACTATAAGATTTCTTTTTTTTTTTTTTTTTTTTGTCTTTTTGAGACAGGGTCTCACTATGCAGTTCAGGCTGGCCTTAAGCTCACTTTGTAGCTCAGGCTGGTGTCGAACTCACAACAATCCTCCTGCCTCAGCCTCCCGAGTGCTGGGATTACAGGCATGCGCCACCACGCCCGGCTTATAAGATTTCTTAAAATAGCATGTACAGAAGTGATTTACAAAGGGTGAATCACCGAGAGCTCTCAAGAAAGTGAGAAGGGCAATGAGGATTACCAGCTCTGAGGACCCAACCCAAGGCATATCCTCCTTCCCTGCAGAGCCCATTCAGTCCAGGGCTTTGCCCTGTTCATCTTGTCCTTGTCTTCCAGTTCCTTGTATTGTCTCATCATTTCTGTCCTCCTCCCAGACTGCAATGCGAGCTCCTTCAGGATGTGGGCATATATTGTATTTGTGCCTCACAGTAACTCCAAGAAGAGCTCTGCTCATTGTACCATGAGCTCATAGCTTCAAGGTCCTTGAATTTATTCTTGGTGGTCCCACTTCTGTTAATTGGATAGAACAATTGACAATAACTTGGCCTCAACTCACTGTCCTGTTCCCATCTCCTTCTTCCTGGTTGGGAGGAGACCAGGGCAAAAGCCCAGCCAGCAGTGGGGCCATGTTGACTGAGAGAGGCATGTGGGTGGCTCTTTTCTCACTGTCACAGTGGGAACAGGCATGGTGCTTGGTGGTGTAAAGTACAGTGCATGATGTAAGGCTCTGCCTGGGGCAGACCTTGATTGGCTCAGCTTGGCTCCAATGAACAGAGCACACAATCTCCACAGTGGACCTCTACCTCCCAGTCCCAGCTCTGTACCCCAAGCCACACTAGGCAGCTCAGCAAGGGGTGCCATGGCAGAGTGTGGCACCTTGGTCCCTTCATCCTTCCCTCCCCACGCTCCGTTCAGGGTCTTCTTTTCCTATAGGTGCTCTTTCGTTCCTCTTGTATTTGGCCACCCTCTGGCCCTGCTTCATGCTTTTTTTTTTTTGGTGGTACTGAGGATTGAACTTGAGACCTTGTGCTTGCCAGGCAGGCATTTATGCCACTGAGCTGTATCCCGAGCCCTTGTGCTGTTCTTTTTATGTTATTATCCTGTCCCTCCCATTGAGTTCACTTCTAACCCCACATCTCCAAAGATGTCTTCTGGGGACCCTGTCCCAGTCACCCAGTAGTCGTAAGAGCAACCACCTTCATCGCTAAAACCTTTACTACTCAAAAATACGGAAACCCTTGCTTCTAGAACAATGCTGTGCGAACAGATGCTTTTAATCCCAATCAGTGACCCAACACCACCCAGCTAATAAGATGCTGGCTCCCAGCCCAAATTCAGATCCATGGGCTTCTGCCCTGAGCATTTCCTATGTCAACAGCCCTGCTCCTGGGCAGAGAGGTGATAGTACTAAGTAACCACAGCTATGATTTGTTGCGCACCTACTAAGTGCTGTGCATTGTGCTAGTTCTTTATTTACATTATTTAATCCACACAACAATGAATCTCTAAGGAGGTATTATTATTGGAAAATTAGAAAACCAATGCTCAGTCATGGAGCTGAGGTGCAATCCATATTCGTCTGACTCAAAAGGAGCACATAAATAGCAGAATTCAACATACATTTTACAAATGTGATCATCTGTCACTCCCTGAAGGCCTAGCCTGCCCTTGGCCTTTCCCAGCAAATTAAATTCAGAGAGGAAAGCAGGGCAGGTTGTACCTCATACATAAGCAAACACACATTTTTACACACATGCACACACGCATGCACACACACATCACTTACACGTATCTTTGACACCCTGGATTGCCAAGCCAGGGCGAGTGCTATGAGGAGGTCAGTTTCCCCAGGTCTATAGTCTTTGTCCCTTCCCTGGTGCTAAATAAAAGTGAATAAATACTTAATAAATACAATCGGGGCCCAGAACTCACCCTGCCTTCCCCCTGCCACCTGTGGCCTGTAGGGAAGAGGAGACTGTCCCTTGGCCCCTTTCCTGCACTAACCCATCCCTGCCCCCTAGGGCAGGAGGCAGGGGCAGGGCCAGCCTGCACAGCAGGCCAGAGAGGAGGGTGGGCCACAACCACAGTCCCTCCCCACTGTGTCTTAGCATGAGGAGGCTTCAGAAGCCTCCCTCATTTTCCCAGCTGAGTCCGAGGCCCCGGCTCCCAGAAAGGGCTGCCGGGATGGTGAGGTTATTTCCTGCCCGCCCAGGAGCGCCGCCTGAGGATCTCTAGAATCTGTGCCCTGCGATGTAGCCAGTCCTGTGGAGGTAGGCGTGGTGTGGAAGGGACTGGCCGGGGCGTGAAGAAGCTGTACCGAAGGCGAACATTCTGTGGGTGGCCAGCCACCAGGGCTTGTAGCGTCAAGGGCTGGGACAGTGGCCCATGGCCTGACAGGGTCTCTGAGGCTGCAGTGGCCCCACTGTAGCGCAAGCTGACTGCCCCGGGCAGTACCACGTCTGTGGGAGAGGGCATTAGTGTGTATTCACCATTCAGGGCATAGGAGCCATCTTCGAGTTTCAGGGCCAAGTAAATGTTCCGAGGACCAGGGGGCCCTTGCTGTCGAACAAGGATGTGAGTGGCCCCTGCAGGGATAGTGACCACGGTGTTGTATCCATACCTGTGTGGAAGGAGCAGACGGGGAGCTCAGCATCTCCTGAATGCCCTCAGCCTTCTGCGCTGTCACCCGATCATGCATGTGTGTGCAGAGGCTTGCCTCCCCTCTGATGTGAGCTGTGCAAGCCTAAATCAGAGCTACACAGACAGGCACTCTCTGCTCCTATTTCCAGCCAGCTACCCCTGTACACAGGTGCCTTCTCAGCCCCACTTCCTTGCCGCCTATCCAGTTCCTATCTCACTGTAACTTCTGATTCCTTGGTCTCTCTGCTATGCTATGGAAACAGGTAGTTCATAGCTCTCTCCTCAGAGCCCAGAACAATATCTAGGATGGCAGAGAGGGAAAAGAAATGATGAAGGAACCTGAATTTTCTGAAGGAACCGGACTGCTTGCTGCAGCCAGAGCCATCCCCGCCGCACACCATGCACTTGTCGAACTTCTTTTTGGAGCCGATAATGCGGTCACAGCCAGCGTGGATGCAGTGGCCCTGCACACAGACTGAGGAACTGTCTGGAGAACAGGGAGTCCCATCTACTACCTGGACAGAAGAGATGAGATGGTGTAAGTGGTTCTTCCTGAACTGGAAGGACAGGAAAACCCAACAAGTCTCAGGTCCCATTGGGCATCAGAAAAGCTGATGATGTGTGGGACGAGGAAGGTGTATAGGGTGAGTCCCAGTCACTGTGTAGGATGATAATTAATATAATTGTAAAAGCCACCACTTTCACCAGGCATAGTGGTGCACATCTGTAATCTCAGCACTCCTGGATCCTCCAGTTGGAGGATTACCAGTTTGAGCCAAGTCTGGGCAATTCAGCAACTCAGTGAGACTTCATCTCAAAAGTAACAAGAGCACTGGGATGTAGTTCAGTGCAAAGGCATCAATTCTTAATTAACCCCCAAACATTTTTTAAACAGGTCATGAACCAGGCAGTGTATCAAATCCTTTATAAACAAGAACATAAAAACCTTCCAAACTATTATTTGAGGTTTCTAGAGATGAAATATTTAGAAAGATCAAGGAACTTGCCTAAAGCCTACATAAATGACAAGGTAAGGTGCAAGGTGGAAATTTTAGCTTTTAGTCCTGAAACCAAGCCCTAAACCTAAACCTGATGCTACTGCCCCCACATAGACGCTAGAGGGCGCCAACCAACAGAAATTCTCTGCAGATGGGGGCAGGTAGAGTATTCAAGGCTGCTACAGCAGCCTTCCTTCATCTCTAGGAAGTCTGTCTATCAAGGGACTGGCTGTCCGTGAGCCAACTGCTGCCACCACTGTGGTTAGGCAGCGAAACCGGTAGAGTCCATTACATAAACAAAGGCCACGAACTTTCATTCTCCCCAAATGCAGGGCAAGGAGATGGGGTGGGGTCAGGGTGGGGGGATGTGACAGGCCAGAGCAGCCTCACTGGCCACTTACCCATCCTACAGCTTATTTTCCTGATACACATGGACAGGTAGGTTTGTGGCTGTGGGAAAACCACCATGGATGTTTTGAAGGATTTTTGCCATCAGAAAGCAAAGGGACAGGGGCTGGGGAGATAGCTCAATAGAATAAGTACCTGCCTGGCAAGTGCAAGGTCCTGAGTTCAATCCTTGGCACCAGAAAACAAAACAAAAAAAAAAAAAAAAAAAGGAAGAAAGAAAGCAAAGGGACAAGTGGGAAGTGTCTGAGCATAGACAGGTTGGAGTCTTCCTGGCCCTTACCCGTGGTTCCAGCACATAGTAGTAGCCCAGTGCCTGGGCCTGGCAGGTGAGTTTGCACTGGTCCCGGGGGCCCACACCGGCATAGCGAGGAACCCAGTCCATGGGTCCTGGAAAGCTCTTGAAGAGGTCAGTACGATGGTTGTAGGCAGCACACTGCTCCTCACGGAAGGTCAATGCTAGAGGGGTGAAATGGACAGTCAGAGCCCCTCTTCTCATCACACTGCCTTCGCAGCCCCAAAACCTCTTTACCTAGTGCCTTAGAACCTTAGACACCATAGCATGTCGCTCCTCATAGACTGCTAGGGACAGTTCCAGAAAGGCAAAGTCACTCCATGCCAACAGCTGAGTCAATCAACAATAGTTTTTTAGCCCAGGCTGGCCTCAAACTCAGTCAAATTCCCTGCCTCAGGCTCCCGAGTCTTGGGACTTTTGCAGGCAGGTACCATCATGCCCACCTGACACCTCCTTTCTCTACCCTTCCTTCCTAAGGAAACTAGCACTTCCCTCACCTGAGCCAGTTGGGCAATTCTGAGTGTTGCAGGAGCGGAAGCGAGTGCGACGGCCTTCACAGTACTTGCCACCATTCCGGGGGACAGGCTTTGTGCAATCCCGGGAAGAGAACTGGACACCACCCCCACAGCTCCGAGAGCAGTCACCCCATGGGCCCCAAGGACCCCAGCCACCAGCCTGTGGAACCTGCAGAAGCACAAATTGGGCAGGTGGGATTAATGGGAAGTATCTGAGCCCTCTTTCCTGGGCTTGGGTCTCCACTCCCCTGGCCCTTTACCGCCCTGCCTCCTGCCCTCACATTGAAGTCCTTGAGCTGGTCCACGTGGAGGCAGCGACCACCCATGCAGGCCTGTGTGGGCCCACAGGGGGTGCCATCAGCCCAAGGTGAGTGCTTGGTCTGGCACATGGCATGGCCATTGAGGTGGCCAGAGCACCAGAGAGCAGCACAGGGTGGTGGCAGCTGTGGGCAGTGGTGCGAGTCAGGCCCAAAGGTCAGCTGGCACTGGCGGTCTGCATCATAGTCCTTGCCAGGAAAAGTCACAGGCAGATTCAGGGGAGCCTCTGGCTTGTCTAAGAGACAGTGTCCTGGAAGGAAGTAGAGGCACAAAGTCAGCCAGGGGCCAAGGACAGCATTCGGGATGTACAACTGAAATTCAGGTTTGCTAGTGCCTGGGGGATCCAGAAAAAAAAAAAAAAAAGTCCTAGGGCTCTACAAGGCTTTAAGCAGCAGCCATACTTTATTGGATGCTTACTATGTGGTGAGTACAAGCTAAGTGATATTTAATTGTGGCAAATACCTAGGAGGTAGGTATTATACCGAGTTTACACCTAGTTTATACATAAGCTACAAGCAGAAAGAGGTGAAATAGCCAATAGTTACCTCTGCACATACATAAGGGACAGAGGCAGTACAGCAGCCCAAAGTGCTGTCTTCCTACTTTACCTGCCATAGGATCTTCGCATCTGTTTCTCAGCAGCAGCTCTGCTTAGTGACAGCTGTGCTGCTCTTCTTGCATAGTGCACTGGGCGACAAGGTAGTCACCCCCTTCACATCTGTCCTGTTGCAGTGTTAAACAGGTCTGGCCCTCAGAAGCCCAAAACTTTGCTCCTCTCACTGGGCAGCTTATTTTGGTAGGAAGTGGGAAGCACACGGCTGTTCCTTCACCCTCCACATGCAGAGGAAGCAAGTAGAGGGGGCAATGTGAGGCGACTGAGCCCTTCCCTGGGAAAGGTGAGGGCTGTCTGCTTACCGTAGCCATTGTCCAGGAAGTCCGTGATGAACTGGGCACTGCAGGGGGACCAGGGCTCCTCAGGGTCCACGTGTGCCATCACGGGGGCCATGACATGGTGGGACTTGCTTCCTTGCACATTCAGACCGCTGCATGGCTTGGAGTTGTCATGAAGCATGTTGAAGACGTGGCCTGGGAGAGCAGAGGGCCTGCTAGTGTCCAGGGGTTCCCTCAGGAATGTGTTTGCAGCTGGAATGCTAGTCCCCGCTCCACCTTGCCCCAATCTCCTGATGCTCACAGCTCCTAACACGGAGGAGGAGCTGCTCTGACTTCCTCCCCCAAAGGAGAGACCTTGCCTCGTACACTGTGTGGAGCCAACACTTCCAGCCTGGAAACCCTATTCCCTCACTGTCTCTTCCTCCTCCTCCTCTTCCACACACTCATAAACACACCCCTTTTGTGCTAGGTATCCACATGTATTATTTAATAGGAAAATTTAAGAATTAGACATGGAGGTAGGCCTGAGGAGGAGGAAGAAATAGCTTAGGACCACCATTTGTACCCTGGCCAGCTCACAAATCCCTCATTCATGTACTCTAGATGCTCCCTGGGTCCCAGCTCCTCCTTACCTAGCTCATGTGCAGCAGTGAAGGCTGACTGGAGCCCATCGTCCTCCACCACAGCACAACTCCGAGCCGGGTCACACACAGTACCCACATCAGCCATACCCAGGGTGTCACAAGTGGAGACCCCACACAGGTCCTGTTGAGAGGGGTCAGAGAAGACACATTGGAAGAGGCAAGACCTGCAGCCCATAGTGCTGGAATCTGGATTGTTGTGGGGGTGTGGGTTGGTTCTGAGGGCCCACTGCTGTTAGGGTCCAGAGAGCTCCACATGGCAGTGTGGTGGGGGGGCAGGCACCATTTCCATCATGGTCCATGGAGTGGTACCTCTGGGCTGTGCAACACCCATCCTGGGGCACTGATCGAGGCCTCACCTGACGGGTAAACAGAATGGCGGTGTCAAAGTGGTCAGGGTCCGAGTCTTTGGGGGTATTGAGGCCCTGCTGCCAAGCACAAAAGCTGCGTAGTGTCTGGGCAGCACTGGGTCCCACTTGGGGCCCCTCCTGGCCTGACCCCAGAATCACTAGTCGTGTCACCACTAGGCTGACAGGATTGCGGATGCTTGGGTGCTTGAAGGCCTTGGCTGCTGCCGCCATAACTGTCAGCAGATAGTGCTTCAGTCCTGCTCCGTGGAATGCTGCCATCTTGTCATCGGCCACCACCAGGGTCTCCACAAATCTACTCAGTGAAGCAAAGCGCTAGAGAGGAAGAGGGAGAGGAAGATCCTGAAATAGCCTCCCGGCCCCATGGATGGCTTCTCCCTCCCTCACTTCCTGGGCCTGGAAATAAGCAGAGCCAGCTGGGCCCTGCATAACCCCTGGGATTCCTGACAGTCTGGGTTGGGCCCTCTCCTCAACCCCAAATCCCAGGGCTTTTGTGGTAATGCTGAGGAATCAGCTGTTGGTTTTGAAGAGGAGGAGGAGGAGGAGGAGGAGGAGGAGGAGGAGGAGAGAGAGAGATGCCACGTCCCAGGGCTGTGTGGGTCCCCAAGTTTAAAAGCCACTGGGTTGCCCCTGGGAGGGGCTCTGGGGTACCCCAGGCCTGAGGATGTATGGCTGGGGGCTGTGGGACTCGGATTAGAGTGTTGGGCTGCAATGTGCAACGTGTCGGAGGAACAATTCAGTCAGCAGCTAGGGCTGGAGCCAGATCTCAGCGTGGCGGGTGTGGAGGGAGGTCTGGTCTGGATTAAAGCTTAAAGCAAGGAAGGGAAAGGAGAGGATGTTAGAGCGAGGGGGAGTGGTGGTCTGAGAGTGGGAAGAAGGAAAGGATGGAGCCCCAGGCAACCTCACAGTCACTCCACTGAGTGGGATGGCGACTGACTAGGAGATCCAGTCACCCTGCCCACTCCTGTCCTAGTTTGCAGTTTGCCAGAACACTTTTGAAGGCAGCATCAGAAGCCAGAGGCCAATTCCTCTGGCCTGGCCTCAAACCCCTCTCCTTTAGCTGGGTGTGAGGGTGCAAATCACTGGGGCAGAGCCAAGGCCAAGGGACTGTTAAGAGTTTTATTCCTGGGGACAGTGCCAGTGGGGGATACTATGGCCAGCAGAGAGGAAGGAAGGGGGAGCAATCATTCCCAGCATAGTGTATGTGACCCGCCTCTAGGAACCCTCGAAGTGGGTCTGATTAGAAGGGCTGGAGACAGAGGCCAGAGCCTTCCCAATATAGGAAGGAGAAAGACAGACAGAAGAGAGGGGAGCAGATGGCCAGAAGCAGAAGAGCAAGGTGAGGACAGGGTGAATGGGGTCAGTGGGACAGACATGGCAGGAGGACATGGCAGGACACACCAGGGTTGCCTACCTTGGCTCTTCGGGGGCTGGGATGGGGACTCCTAGGAGGAGCCTTGACATTGCACATGGGACCCTGGTCGCTGGCAGGACTCTTCCGGCGAAGGATATGAGCCCCCGGACCCCCAGCAGAGTTAAGGGTGCCCCCTTCCAGGGGCTGGAGGTGGAGCTCAGCCCCTCGGTACTGCAACACTCCTAATAGGGCTCCCCCGTCCCAGTGCAGGGATGCCACCGACTCCGGATCTCCATTGATGGTGCCGGTCAAGTAGGTGCCCCGCTCCACTCCGCTCAGCAGCTCAGGCGCCTGGCCCAGGTACTGCACAGTGAGTCCCTCGACCCGCACGCCGGGATCCTGCTCCAGCTCCAGCAGCAGCGTCTCCCCAAAGGCCGGCAAGCGATACAAGAGTCTGGCCGGGGCGTCCGACCCAGGCAGGACGCTGCCGTTGAGCTTCTCGGGAAACACGATCTCCTCCTCCCGGGGGAGGGGGCTGGCCGGCCGGACTGAGGGCAGGAGGGAGACCAGCAGCAGCAGCAGCAGCCGCGGCAGCCCTGAGAGAGGTGCCGCGGGGGGCAGCAGGCGGGGTTGGACTCTCCGCGGCTCCCGCCTGGCCAGGCCCCTCCCGGGGTGTGAGCCTGTAAGGGACATGGCACAGGGGCTGCTGCGGGCAGGGACCAGGTCCTCTACACCCTGGCTACAGAAAGCTCCTGTCTAAAGCTTAGGGCTCCCTCGTGCCTAGGCCACAGGCAGTTTTCAGAGGGAATGAGAACCTTCACGGGAGACCGAGAAAACTTAATCCTTCTAATTAGGAGAGCCGCTCAGGGGTCGCTTCTCCAAACCTTCCTTCTGCGCCTTGCCCTATCTTTCTCCTGCCCAAAGCTTCTCTCTCTGTAGGACTCTGCCTGGTTGCGTCTCGGTGCTTGCCCTGCCTCTGCCTCCTTCTTGTGCCTTTGTCCCAGCCTCTCTCCTCTTTCTCTCTGTAACTAAGTGTCTGTGGGTCTCCCCGTGGGCTCTCCGCAGCTTCTCTCCGCGCCAGCTTTTTTAAGTAACCAGAGCTCTGCGATTGATTGGCTGATCTGTAAGCCACTCAATCAGGAGTTCTGCCGGTGGGACTGGAAGGGTGGATGGGTGTCTCATTGCTTCCCAAAACCCTCGTTTTCTTTCTTTTTTGTTTTCCTAAAAAAAAAGGGGGGGGGCTTACCCAGGGGAGGGGGAGGGAACTCTCTAATAGCTGGATGAGTTTTAAAGTCTCTGAGCCAGCTGACGACATAGCTTCCCCGCCCCCCAAACACCACAAGGAATCCTCAGCTGTCTCTTTTCCTTTTTGGTGGGACAGAGAGCCCCAGGGGAGGCAGGGACGCAGAGAATGGGCCTGGCCAACACAGATTACGTCCTAGGAGAATTCCTGCTCCTACTGTCTGACCCTTCGTGGCCTCTCCTTTCTCAAGGCTCTTTCACACTGCCCTCTGCCCCCCAGAGGCTGATTTTCAGGACCAAGTGGGGAAGAGGTAAGGAAGAAGCGAGAAGGAGGTAGTTTGACATGGCTTAGGATGGGACCAAGTAGCCCCCAGAGAGGGCAGAGGACAAGTCAGGGAGGCAGGAGACAGTGGTCAGGGAGTTCATTGCCCAAAGGTAGAGTGATTCTTCTGGAATGGGTGTGCAGAAGAAGCAGACTATCAGCAGGACTTAACCTTTCTTTCTACAGCAGGCTCCAGGGTGGCATCTCAGGCTTTGTAAGTTGCACACTCCCAGCCCTTTGGCACCCTCCACACCCCAACTGCCATCCTGGCCTCCATTTCCCTTTCCCAGGGCTCCTCCTCCCCACTTCCTGACTCCTTATTTCCCAGGCCCAGCTCCCAGTAGTTTTCCCCAGGCTCTTGGCCCTGTTCCTACTGTTCCAACTGTCCTCAACCCTCCCCCAGCCTCAAGTCAATCAGCATCTCTTGTAGGCAAGGACTTGCCCTCGGGAGCCAAGAATTACCCAGTGTCATTCTGAGGGAATCCCCACCTGGCTCCCTCCTCTGTCCCTGTTACGTCCTGAAAACCCCGATAGTTCCTGGAATATCTAGTAATCTTTGATTTCTCATTCTCCTTGCCGTAGGGAAAGTGCCTGGGGAGCAGAGTTGCTGTTAGAGAGAAGCAAATGATTCCATTGGTTTTGGATTGGAGGCGACCCAGACAAGAGGTCTTAGAGTAGACTCTCAAGACAAAGAAGTCAAAGGTTCTGAAATCTGGGGCAATTTCTGCTCACACCACTGCATAGCTACTGCTTCTCCCGGAAATCCCCAGGAAGGATAGTGTAAATCAGCAGTCCCTTCCCTTTCCCAGAGGGGGACCACGTCCCCCTGACCCTATCCCCTTATTCACTCTGCCTGGTCACCTCCTGTTTTCTGCATCATATCCCCTGGAATACTTCCTCTTCTCCTCCCTTCCTGATCCTAAGACCTGCCCTGGTGCCCATCACTTCCTATATTACCTACCCATTGTAATTGCTTACACTCACTCTTTTTTTTTTTTTTTTTTTTTTTGTCTTTTTGAGACAGGATCTCACCATGCAGTTCAGACTGGCTTAAGCTCACTTTGTAGCTCAGGCTGGTCTCGAACTTGCAAAAATCCTCCTGCCTCAGCCTCCTAAGTGCTGGGATTACACCCACTCTTGACCCACTACAGCCCTAACCTTCTCTGGTCCTAAGTAGAGGCTGGGGCTGAGGCTGTAGGGACATACAAGGATGGGGCACTAGAGGAACAGGGGCAAGAGGAGCTATCACCGGAGGGCTCTCACTGCTCCTTTCCATCCCCCCATCTGAGATGAGGACAAAGGGAGTGACTAAGCAGAGAAAGACAAAGGGCCTTAGAATGGCAGCAGCAGCATGTGTGTGTGGGGGTTGTTAGTGACAGGGAGAAGGCACAAAAGATGCAGTGTCCTAGGCAGCCCCCCAAAAGCCCTCACCACAATCCCAGCTGAAGTCGCCTCCTGGGGCCACACAACCCAGAGTCTATCCTGATTTCTAGGCTGGATTAAGTCAAATAAATGCAGCCCTCCTCCCCCCAATTTACAGTGTTTCAACTGTCAAAAGGAGAAAAAGCCAAGAAAAGGGTGAGGAATGTGGAGGGCAAGGGACCAAGCCTCTGCTCTGGCTCTGTGGGGGCTCCCTGTCAATCCCAGGTCCTGGTCAGTTCCCATAGCCAGGGCTCTGGCCCCACCCTTTGGTATGGTTCCCATTAGGTCAGTTCTCAGGCTAGCAGTCTGGCTTTCTGCTTTCTCTGCAGCAAGGAATTCTCTGTCTTTGCCACTCCCCTGGTCTGTTTGTTCCAGCCTGCTACACTGCTGGTGGGCTGTGTCCCAGGGACCCTGTCTAGGGGAGAGAGGAGTCCTTTTTCCAGTCTCAGGGTGGGAAAGTTGTATAATCTTGGCAGGTGGGTGGGCCAGCTGGAGCTAGACTTGGAGGCCCAGGGAAAGAGGAATTGGCCTTGGAAGCCAATTCATTTGTCTAGATTGGGATCAGAGACCTGGTGCTCTTACACTTTTACCCTATTGACTATGACTGGGAAGGACTGTGACAGCATGAGAAAGATGTGGGAAAACAGATTGGGTAGGGTGGACTTGGGCCATGAGGCATCTCTGAGGGCGTTGACCCGATCTGTGATTCAGGAAGCCCTGAGGACGCCAAGGTCACCCTCGTCTGGGATGCAGTAGCTCCCCCCCC